>BMAO01006542.1:0-65430 GCA_019973975.1 Trichonephila clavata
TAGCAACGTCAGAAAAACAAGAATTTTAGAAAAGCTGATTCTTTAATTATTCTTTCTCTGCGTCTTCCGAACAGCGTGCGGGCTATCTGGCTGCCAGTAAACGTTGCGTTTATTAATGCGCATCATATATTTACAGGAAAAAATATTGATTTTTTAAATTATTTTAGAAAGAAATCTTTCTTTTTCACTAAATTAAAAATGTTATTAACAACATGAATTTGTTAATGGAAGACATTTTTGGTGTTGAAAATAATGTGCCAGATGCCATTTTTTATTAAAAAAAAATTAATTTCAAACCATTTTAGAATGTCTGTAACTTTAATATTACTTTATTTACACATAAATAAGTACAATTTAATTTGCCAGACATTAATTCGGTTGCGTTCTTAATAGCCAGGCCGATTTATTGGTGTAGTATACCGCGGTGTTATGACAGAGACAATGACAAAGTAGGTAGGCGGAAGACAGACAGGATTACTTTACACTATTTAAAGTATTTGAAAAACTTTATTTTTATGTCTTCGATTATGAGTATAATAAAAAATTAATATTTAAATTATTTAAATAATAATAAATAGTTGATTAAGAGGTTCATCCATGTGACGTCCTGTTTTTTAAGTATTCTTAGAGAATATTTTTTTTTGACGACCAGTAAAAAGATAGAACTTTAAATTTTCATCATTTATTTATATGTATTTTAAGAGTATGTATATACATGTTTAGCTAAAAATATCCAATAGAACGTGAGTTATAGCACTCTGAACACACCCTCCTCGAAAAAATGAACACTCACTTCCTCCACGATTCCGGCTGATTGACTTATTTTAAAATACAAAAAAAAAAAACTAACGGCGTTTTAATTTATTAGCTTAAATGCACAGAATGGACTATACTCAATTGAAAATATCAAAAATTGGATTTTTGGTAGAACTCTGAAGAAAAAGTTTCGAGTTTCATGGGTTTTTTTGTTATGTTTTTATTATAAAAAATGGAAATATTTTGAATTTTGGAATGATCGTAGTCCATTTGGTACCTATATATGTGCTGAGTCTACCCTATAAATTTGAAGTTTTTCGGTCAAATCTTTCTTGAGATATGATGGAGGAAATTTGAAAAACACAGTTTTGAGAAAAACGGGTTTAAAGTTTCAAGTCCGATTAAAACACAATGAACATTTTAACTTAGTGCTAGGAACAGCTGCTTTTATAACACCTGCTTTTATAACACCTACTTCTTTATAATGACTTCGAAATTAAAAAAAAAATTACTTTACCACCCTATTGTAGACATGTTAAGAAAGAAATTTTTGAAGAAATTTTTTTTTTCGATTTCTTGAACCCATCGCATGGTCGGATACCCTTAAATATTTCGTCAGCCTGGGGTGACTCAGTAATCACTCCTGGGTTAACTCACTGATTTTAAAATTTGCCCCAACCTACGCCGCTCCTTTATGTGGACAAGCAGCAATGACTCAGAAAATATAATTCTTTTTAGGAGTCCAAAATGTATGTTAGATAAATTTTTAATGTCTGCTGATTTATGAGGAATACAGACCAAAGAGCTTTGAGTAAATTTCCTACTATTAGTCAACTGATCAGGAGAAATGAAAAAAAAAATCTTCAATTAAACAAAGGAAACAAAAAAGAAAATATCGTTTTTTTAAATATCATATAAATTTTATTGTAATTGAATAAAATGATTTTATAAAAGATAGAGAAAAAATTGCCATTGATGCATAACAAAATTCTCTCTACTATTTATACATATTATGTTTAGGTAATCAGAATCTATTTTCCCCTGAAATATGTGTTTTCATTCTGTAATAGTGTCACAAAAAACTGATGCATCTCCATAGTCGTCATCATCATCACTGCTCCCATTATTATCAATATTACAATCATCATTATCATCATCTTGCGTTTTGTTTTGGTTTTCTAGTAGTGTTGGTTCTAGTGCAAAAAAAAAATTCATTATTAGGTTATCATGGTCTAAATAATAATTTACTCTTTTGATTTATTATACTATAAATAATACTTTACTTTTTATGATAATGTCAGCCACTGATGATGGAAGCTGCTCCCCAGCAAACCAAACGAAATCATATTTATCATCATTGATGATACACCCGGAAGCTAAAAGCGATAAATATGATGGATTTTTTAAATGAGCATTTCTCCAAAACTTTGTCACATACCGCACTCGCAATAAATGCTGATATAATTCAGCTTTACATGGTGGTAAGCTGGATGAATTGAAACTTCGACATTTCTTTTCGAAATTATCATCGGGTTTTTTTTATTGATACGCTTTCGAAAATAGATACAAGCGGACATCATTAATATTTGAAGAGTTAGCCACCCCATACATGTGACATATAAATTTTTCCAATGTGGCAAATGTACGTTTAAGTTTATCTTCATTGTCAGTTATAATCTCTTGACATGCTAACTGATACTCGACAGATTTTTCGAGCAGTTTGAAGGGTCTTAGTTTACCTTTCCGAAAAAATGCTGGGGTATAATCGCACCTGTTATTGCGTGGAAACATGGTAGAGCTTTCGATAAAGAAATGCCAAGACCTTGGTATAAATCATTGATGCTTATAAGACGTTCATGGTTTCCTACGCCCCATTGGATCCAAAGCTTCAAAGATGCATTCAGATGATCCATATTCCCAAGAAGTATAATCAGAATATCGGAGTCTGAGCAGCGTACAACAACTTGAGCGTCAACGCTTATCTGGCAAATATGATATATAATTCGAGTATCAGCTTCTTCATGTTCTTCACATGATAAGATTCTTCAGTATTTCTAATAACTTGGTTATTTACAACACGATACGAATAGCACTTATCGGCTTAGATAAATAGTTTTATTCCCAATAAAAGGAAACATGTTATCGTTAGCCCAATTATCAATCAAAAATTTTACGAGAGCTTCCTTGAACTAAGTATTTTTGAGTTCGCCAGCAAAATTATGAGGCCGAATTTGATTAGGTCCAATGGAAATTGTACTGGTTGTTTCGTTGCGACGTAAACGCTCACAATCTTTTATGGAAGGTGTGAAATACCGATGAAACACAACGTCAATGCGAGATGATGTAAACTGTGAAATCATTCTAAGGAATTTTTTTGATATGACATCGAAAGTTTGAGGTACATCTTTCATGAGGTGTAACATGAAGAAATCGTCTAAAATGCTAATATCAAAAAATAAGGATTGCTGATTGGCCTTGCTAACTTTTTTCTCGAAAACTTTAATTAATTGTGCTTTATCTGTTTTACAAATACTACCATCTGCATGACACATCGATGTTGGTATCGGCGTTAGTGGAAATCCCAGTACTTTTTCAATATCGACTTTGTTGGTCATAGATATACCTAAGAATCGACCAAACAGATCTCGTTGCATTCTTAGCTCAATAATTTTGTTACCAAGAATTATTTTTTTCTTCTTTGGTGCACCAGCAAAATTAAGCACTTGATTTTTTTTATTGGCTTATCAAATATGTCCTGATCTTCAGCACATTCAGTAATAAACTGTTTCCGTAAATCTTCGCCATTTTCCTCAATGCTCAGCAAAAGGGGGGTTCGCTACATTTTGAGGTACAGGCTTGGCAGTTCAAATGTTATATATATATATATATATATAAACTATCTTTGTCTAAACTCTCTTTCATCAAATGGATTAATATTCTTCTCAAAAATTTCAATGAAATCAGCGATTTGTTTGCCATAAAGTTTGATTCGATTTGGTTGCAAACCCGCAGACACGTCTTGTAATTGCTTCAATCCACAAACATCGAGAACGTGGGAGATTATAGCTAATATAATGCTGTGACTTTTGGTCCAGCGTTGACGGGCAGCTATGGAATTAGTAAAATGTGCAATACCACTGAGACGTCTAGCCGCTTCGGCATTGATAGTCTGCTCCAGTGTAAGATCAATTGGTATCCTCGAGAATGGTTTGTCGGTTCTTTTTATTCCAAAATATCCATTCATGAAATCATTTTTTAGTCCAGGATGTGTTTCATCTACTTTATTTAAATTGTCTAAATATTTAACACACCATCGAGCATAATTCGGTTGATTTACTGCGAAAAATAAATTGGTTATTTTTGGAATAACATATTTGAACATTTCAAAATCTCCCATGCGTATGCTTCTTGACAGGGTAATATAATAGTTTACGAGCTGGATGTAAATCAAATAGAATTGAGCCGTTTTGCCATGCTCACCTTGTCTTGTTTCTTCTACGAATTTTTGATATGCAGATAATACTCTCGATAGTACATTATTAGGTAATTCTATTGTCATAGATGAATGAGAATCTATAACTTCCTGATAATGAAGGAGATAGTCCATAACTTGTTCCTTCAGGAAATTGTATTCAGTATTGTCCATCTTCAAAAATTGATTAAAATGTAACATTTGCAAGCCAATAGCCATCAACGCGTGCAGAAGTTTGCAACGATTAGAATGTTTACCTTCAATTATACCGTTCACTGATCCAGAAGCAATAATATTACTCTCAATCATCATATGAGATAGACCACACTCATTTATAAAAACTCCTATGGCTTTAAAGAAAGCCATCATTAAATGGAATGAACCAAGATGGATGAAAAGATTATTGAATTGTGGCTTTGAGACGTTGATTGGATTTTATATGCTATTTTAGCTATCGCCAGGTCATAAGTAACTTGCACGTATATTTGATTACATTCCTTTCCAACAATTTGGGCCTGCTCCATTGTATGTTTAACTACCTCTACATTTGTTGGTGAAAAATTAATAGGTGTAAGATAAGATACTTTTTGTTTGGGACTAGTATCTTTAATCATTTTAGAATTAAAACCTGTCCACATTGGAGTGTGTCCACATGCAAGAAGTGTGAAAGTAAATATAACAGATCTATTGTTTCTATCAAAGGTAAGTTTGCAGGCAGAGTTGGTTCATTGTCCTCCGCTGGTGTTAAATTTTCGAACATTTGCAATCGATGACTAAACGACGGTAGTTCTGGAGTTTCCTCGTTAAAAGTCCGTCTTCTTTTTGTTGGTGGTAGCGGTATATCAAGATTTCCACTTATATTACTTGAATTTAATTCAATATTATAATCATCACTTACATTTTGGTAAATTATTCCTACGGTGTCATGTAAAGTGTCCTTTCCAGTTAAAGTATCAACGTATCTATCAAAATTATCGAATGCTACACCTGTGCATAATGACGGACTCTGAATGATGTCAGGAGGGCAAATTTGAGAACGGTTTACAGATGAGATCGTAGCTTCAGTTTCCAGTTCTTCCAGCGTATTGTAGTTACAACAATGTCCAAGTCGATTTAAAATATTAATTATTTTTCGACTACTTGCAAGACTTTTCACGGTCATACCCGGAGTTATGTGCTTTGATGGCTTAACAATACCATTACTTACACAATAAATAGCATCAGAAGCCAATGAGTTGCTTAATCTATGACAATTGACTCCATCTCTGAGACGAATATCTTTACCTCCAATTAATGCTTTGAAAAAGCGATCTAGTTTTTCTGGAATGGTACACTCACCATTAATCAAATCTTCCATCTTCATTACGGCAGGTAATGTTGTTTTATCCATTTTTAAAATAGTACTTCGTAGAATGTGTGAGCGCAACTTTATCAATAAGATCATCCTCTTCAAGTGTTTTAAGATCTTCTTGTTCCAATAGGTTACTATTTTTATGCATAATAACTTTTCTTTTCTTTTCCATTACAATCTTAACCCGGGGTACCGTAGTGATCCTTCTCTATTTTCGACCCTCTTTCTTGTCATTCAATTCATTCTTTCTTTCTCTTCCCGTCTAGACCACAGATATTAAAACAAATGTTTGGCGCAGTATAGCCGAAATCGGCTCTTGCGCCAATAAACCCCAAATCACTCACTCACTCACTCACTCCATTACAATCTTAATTTGCTTGAATTGTTTTACTATTTTTTTTTCAAGATGATGATTTGTCATTAAACTTACATCTGCTTGCGGTTGATGTATTAACTCTTCTTGTAATTCGCTATTATATATGTCACAAAGGGAAACTAATAACAAATAAATTTTTTTTAACTACATCTTCTTCAATAATTGACACAATTTTATCAAAAATATTCTTATGAATATCTCGTACACTATGCCAAGAAGTGCATGCAGTATCAGCAGTAATTTTATTGTAGTCATTGAAATATCCCACTTCACATGAATGGTGATAAAAAATTGGAGCATTTGAGTTTTTTAGATTATTAATTGCTTGTAATAACTCTTGATTTTGGAATTTTGTAACCCATTCTGTTATTTTGTCATATACTTTGGCATCATTGGAAGAATGTAAACTTTGTTGTTTACCTTTAATTTGCTTTCGATCTTTTCCACAGAAAAAGCAAATTCTTTTGTTATCAACACTTATGTTTCTTGATTCGCTATCTTCACTCACACTCACATCAATTAGAGCAATTGGTAACAGCGCAGTAGAATTTGATGTGCTAGGAATGTCTTCTGCTAAACTTGAGCTCCCATAATCAAATACGACTGTTTCACTCACACCTACTCGAGAATTTGGCAATAACATTGTAGAACTAGAAGCACTAGGAAGGTCTGTAATTGATAAATTGGAAGTTTCAACGCTATGAAACACTGTCGCACGTTCAGCCACTGGAGTATCTGGCAATAACGGCATAGAACTCGATGAAATAGGAAGATTTGTTAATGAAATAGAATTATTGTCACATATATTACGATATTTAGCCATTAAGGCTGTAAAAGAACTTAACATTGTCTGTGATATCCATCAGTAGTATTAATTTCCCCCGGTAACTTAATGTTGTTATATTTTAAGTTAAAATTAACACGTACACATAAAACTTCTTTACATTTTTCAACTTTTCTTCTACAAAAGTTATTATTTTTTCATTTTGGCCATTGCAAAACACATTTCATTTTATTAGCCATTATGATGCTCTCACGAAGATTAAAATAATCACACAGTTAGACTATATACCTATTTCAGATTTGGTGACTAATTCCATATAGCATTTTCAGATTTGGCAACTAAATCCAGATCCCATTTCTAGATTTGGCGACGAAAATATTAATTTACAAACCTATAAAAGCGAAATCATTGCGTCGGAGATATCTTACCATAATATAAAAAAATTGTCTAGTTTCTCTGAAAATGGAAATTAAAAAAAAAGACACGTGCATGAGAAAAAAATATATTTTTGTTCTAACCCAGCGTTTCTGAATCTGTGGAGTGTGCCTATTGGGGGGGGGGCATCATAACCCTACGTGGGAGGCGCGAGCACATCGAAAAGTAAAAAAAAAATATTTAAAATAATTACTAATTTAAAGAAGCAGGTGTTATGAGAAAGCAGCTGCTCCTAGCGCTAAGCTAAAATTTTTATTGTGTTTTAATCACACTTGAAACTCTTTAAACACGTTTTTCTCAAAACTGTGTTTTTCAAACTGTCCTACGTCATATCTCAAGAACGGTTTGACCGAAAACCTTCAAATTTATAGGGTAGACTCAGCACATATATAGGTACAAAATGGACTACGATCATTTCAAAATTCAAAATATTTCTATTTTTTAAAATAAAAACATAACAAAAACCCCATGAAATTCGAAACTTTTTCTTCAGAGTTCTACCAAAAATCCAATTTTTGATATTTTCAATTGAGTATAGTCCATTCTGTGCCTTTAAGCTTATAGATTAAAACGCCGTTAGTTTTTTTATATTTAAAATAAGTCAATCAGCCGGAATCGTGGAGGAAGTGAGTGTTCATTTTTTCGAGGAGGGTGTGTTCAGAGTGCTATAACTCATGTTCTATTGGATATTTTTAGCTAAACATGTATATACATACTCTTAAAATACATATAAACAAATGATGAAAAATTTAAAGTTCTATCTTTTTACTGGTCGTCAAAAAAAAATATTCTCTAAGAATGTTTAAAAAACAGGACGTCACATGGGTGAACCCCCTTGATCAACGATTTATTATTATTTAAATAATTTAAATACTAATTTTTTATTATATTCATCATCGAAGACATAAAAATAAAGTTTTTCGAATACTTTAAATAGTGTAAAGTAATCCTGTCTGTCTTCCGCCTACCTACTTTGTCATTGTCTCTCTCATAACACCGCGGTATACTACACCAATAAATCGGCCTGGCTATTAAGAACGCAACCGAATTAATGTCTGGCAAATTAAATTTGTACTTATTTATGTGTAATTAAAGTAATATTAAAGTTACAGACATTCTAAAATGGTTTGAAATTAATTATTTTTTTTAATAAAAAATGGCATCTGGCACATTATTTTCAACACGAAAAATGTCTGGCATTAATAAATTCATGTTGTTAATAACATTTTAAATTTAGTGAAAAAGAAAGATTTCTTTCTAAAATAATTTAAAAAATCAATATTTTTTCCTGTAAATATATGATGCGCATTAATAAACGCAACGTTTACTGGCAGCCAGATAGCCCGCACGCTGTTCGGAAGGACGTAGAGAAAGATATATTAAAGAATCAGCTTTTCTAAAATTCTCTCTCGAAAACGTTGCTAGCTCTTAGACTAGTAAGACTGGAGCAACATTCTTGCAGAGAAAAATTACTCCTAGTATTTTCACAATACGGACCTATTGAGTCGACATTTACATTCCTGGTGTTCATTCATGTATGTATTTTGGTGACTCCTGAATCCAAGCAATAACAAAATTCTGATTTTCATAATAAAAAAAAATTAATGTTCCCATATTTTAAACAGATTGCATAATTCAAAAATTACTTCTTACCCAAAAGCTATATCAATAAAGTGATGTGAAGGCTGTGGAAATTCTAAGTGTCTTGCGACAGTAAATTTTTGGTTTTTTATCAGTAAGCTGTTGCCAATGGGGGAAAAAATTATGAATATAACTAAACATAATAACAATAAAGAAAGCGTTTCTTCCTAACATTCATATTATCAATCAGATTTGCCAGAACCAAAATATAAATGAAATGATGCAGAGCATGGTTAAGGCTTAAAATATCGAGAGAAAAAAAACCCCTTGGAAATAAACAACGTTCAAAACTAGCAGTAACAGAAGCTGTCTGTGAATAAAATGAGTGTACAGTACTTACTCGTGCTATACTTGAAATACAAAAAGCATCAAAGGAATCCCCTATCTAACTTGTTACAATTTTAGATAATCGAAAGCGACAATTACAAACATGTTTACAGTTTGTTACTGGCATTTCTCAGTAGCAAATTAGCTCTTACGCTTATAAAAACAATATATAAAAATGAATTATTAGTTAAAAGGAGAGTAGTAATCACTTACGGAACATGCTGTTTTTGAAACAAGTTTTACTGAAAAAATGTTCAAATTTAATAAAGATAGTTTGTTTTATGTGTGTTATATTTGATATAGAATTTAATTTTACAAATCTCATTAAAATTTATTACATTTCTCTTGTAAATTTGTTTATCGTCTTCTTGTGTATATCTTATCTACTTCAATTAATTTAAATTTAATTTGTACATATCTTTATAAAACAAAACAAGTTACAGAATTTTCCTACTTTTCAGAATTTAAGGCACAAGCAGAGCTTTAATAAAATCTTATATTTCTGTTTAATGTTTTGAAATTGAACTGTATCAGGTTTTGTCTCCTAGACCAGTGATTCCCAATCTCCTTGCAGTGAATCGGTACTGGTCCATGCATCAAATAGTACTGGGCCATCAAGGAACATTAAATTATTCCCATTTTATTTATTGTGGTGTATTTCTCTTGCGTATATGTGGGTTTTCTTAGAAATCACTTTATATTCCATGTTAAATCACTTTATGCTAATTTTTGGTGTAACTGTATTTTATTCTGAAGCCATGTTTAAACATAATTAAATTGAAATTAAAATCAAAACAAACTAAAATATGAACAATCAACATCCCTTCTGAGTGGGCCGCGGTAAAATTTTCCAACTTTGACCGGTCTGTGGAGATAAAAAGGTTGAAGGACAATTTTCTAGACAATATTCTGACTAATAATTAAAAAAATGAAATAGTTCAGATATTTTTTATTTGAATTCTTTTAGCTGCGGTTGTTCAATTTGAATTTTTTTTGTTAAGCCATGGTTTTTAAAAGTACAAAAATTCTAGATATTTTCGAAGGAACTTTGTATCTGATATTTGTAATTATTATAAGGTATTTGGTAAAATTAGGAATCTGATTTTCAATATCTTGAATAGAAAAAAAAAGTATAAAGTGAAATGCAACAGAAATTATGTTTTTATAATGACATTTTCCCATACATGTATACTTTAAATATTTCCCTCAAAACTAATTTTTTAATTCTAAAATGATGCCCTAAATTTATTGCTTAAATTTTTGAAAATCCAAAAAAGTTTTAAAGCCAGATTAATAATACTATAAAAGAAGAATAAATTTTAAACTCTTAAATTCATAAATAAATAAATAAGTAAGTAAGTAAAAAATTAGTTCTTAACAAATTAACCTTTTTTTTCATGCTAAAATTACTTTGTATAGTAATAATTATTATTAATATACTTAATAGGTAGATAAAGACTCTTAAATAAAATTTTGGGTCAAAAGGAGCCTTGTGCAGATGATTGTAAAATATTTTTCCCATTTATTTATTTGTGTCTCTTTAAGTGTTATAAATATTTAAATGTAAATATTGACTTGTTTTCTCACAACATTTTTAAATCAAATTTAATCTAGTTGATGTAAACATATACTCTATAATATTTTCTTATTTATTTATAAGATTTTTTTATATGTATCATAAACATATACACCATCGGAAAATAACTTCGATTTCTGAGAAAATTGATTAAAAAATATGATGGCAACATAGGAAAACATAGGTAACAAACATTTAACATTCCATCCTTTTCATCATTACTCCTTTTTTAGTGATATTTGACCTATTTTTATAACCATTCAACCATCATTTTGGTCTGATGGGAAGTAAGACTATTCATATACAATTACGAATAAAACTTTATTCTGATTCTGAGTCAATATGACTTTCATATGGACTAAGATGGAAAGTGACATCCCTTGACACAACTTTACACAACAAGCTGTCGGAATTCATTACAGTGTCAAGAGTTTGAAACAAAGCACAATTTATCTATAGAGATAAAGCTTATTTGGATCGTTTTGTACCTGTAACTTGTTATATTACATGTATAAGTTTTGACTACAACTTGTCTTCTTTCATTTTTAATAAAATCGATGCTTTTTTATTTTGATTTTTTCTTATGTCTTTTTCATTTAGCTTAGAAAACTTGTTTTTATGAGAAAAAAATGATTATTTTAAGATTGTTCCACATTTATTTTACTTCCTATTTATTTTAGTTTTTCAAAACAATTTTCTGAATACACTTGGTTGTTAGTTAAAATTTTCTTTGAAAATGTTTTTTTTCGTTTTAAATTAGTTGCATATCCAATTGTTAACAATTTATGATGAATTTATACTACATTTTTGCATTATTTATGTGTAAGCGAAGACAAAAATACCGAAAAATTGAAATTATCTACTGATTCAAGTTTATGGCATCTGTCCCAGTTGAAAAGATACTGTAAAGCATATTTATTGTATTGCTAACATATGAAATAAAAAAATAGACAAGAAATGTTATACTTATTTTTTTCTTCTTTTTTGCAAAATATTGATGCACATTTTAGTGTCCTATTTATATCGAAATTAACTGAGAATCACAAAATTTTTATTAGGGCTTATTCACATATCTCGTTCACTTTTTCAGTAAAAATAAATTCAGAATATTATAAAGCTTTTATAAGTAGTTTTATATACATTTAATACTAAGCTTAAGAATTTTTGTTCATATATGCAATTTTACATATAGATCGAAATTTATATTATCTTATGTAAATCCTTAGTTTATTTGAATTCAATTTTGGCTTAGAGATTCTGTTCTGAAAACACATTTATGTATTATAAATTTATTAATGACCAATCGTTTCTTTTATACATGAATTTAAATTTTATCTACTGAAAGTTTCATAAAAGCTAAAATTCTCAAGGTGATAGATAAATATGAAGTCTTACTTTTTTATTAGCATATCATGACTGATTAATCCTATAACGATAAATCCTTCAAAATTCAAAACTCGGAATTCTGAATTTTTTGACCATAATAATAGTGAACATATATATAAACTTTTATAATCATAGTATCAAACTTAATTCTATTAAATATGTGCATTGCAATTTTTAAAAAAAATTAACATTTGTTGAATAAAACTGGAATTTGAATCTCTCCATTATTTGAGGCAGCAATTATAAAACTGTAGTATATCAAAACAGATGATGTTTCTGTTTTTTTAGGAAACTTAAAATCATAATTTCCCTTTTTAAAAGCTTTTGAGCGGGTTACAAACTGTTACTTATATAAAATTATATTTAAACTGGATAAACATATATTTATCGAATAATATATATTTCCGATATTCATTATACTAAAACTACCCCAGTAGATAAATCGTAGAAATTGATGCAATAACATATAGTTTTCTATAATTTTAATAATGAAAATATATAATAATTATATTAATAAAATAATAAAAATAAATTATTTTAGTACTTTCATTACAAAGCTTAATCATGTTTTTCATACATATACTAGAAATGAAAGCAAGAATATCAGAATGTGTGTGCTACTCGTTTTATTTTAAAATTTTTTAGAGAATGTAAGACTATCGTATATTTACCCCAAAAGTCTGTTGGATGGATGTGTCCTAACACTAAATCCAGGTTCTTGATTTATGAGTTGTATAGTGCGAAATAGTCAATACATAACACTATCTGACACTGGGTGACAAACTGTTGTCGTTTTTTTCCCCGCTTTGCTCTCTTTGAAAAGATACACTTTTGGAATTTATATTTATCCCAGTGGTTCTGAAAAGTTAAAAATGTTACAAATGCATTTTTTTTAGAAAAAGGAAGTTCGATATATGCAATACCATCAGGAACAGAAAATAGCATTGAACTTACAGGACAGGAAGGTAATTGCAATATTCGTAAAATGGAAAAGATAAAATGTTTAATACTCGAAATTCATTGCAACTCTCTATAAATATTGGAGAAAGGCGACTCCCTAACTCATTCATCACAAAATCTCCGTAACTACCAGACCTACTAACTTAAAATTTGGTACGTATGTGCGCGTGTGTTTTAAGATCCGGTAAGAATTGCGGAGATCACTTCCGATAAGAATGGTATACACAGGGGTAAAAAATAATTATACTTTTGTTTAAGAAATATAAATCTAGTCATTTTAATCAAGAGGCAAGATCTTTAAGGATGTCATTCAATACAACCGAAAGCTAAATGCTAAACTTGGATGTCAATAACTTAAAAACACAATATATAGTCATAAAATGTTATGAAATACACAGCTAAATGGGCGAGTAACAGCTAATATATGTATAAAAATAAATAAATTTGTGAAATTTTAAAAATTTCCCTATGGGAGGAGAAGAGTAAGTAATTGATCAGAGTTGTTCTTATTATTGCAGCAATGTTCTTTCAGCTAAAGGTTTCAAATGTATCATTTTATTATTGTCATTATTTTCCACCATTTTAGCTACTTTTATCGATTTTCTTATACTGCTTTTCATTTTAGTTAATTCATTGTTTAATATATTAAAATGTCTGAGAATTATATGGAATGCCCACATAGTCTATTTAAAACTGTAACAAATTATGTCATGATAAAAAATCTTCCTTTTTTGGATTTAATCTGTATACTCAGTGCTTATTAAGCTTCTAATGCCATTATATTCGTGTTCACTTTGTTGTAGATTAAGTATCATTAAATAAATCATGTACAAAATGACTTCTTCTCAAGAGAATGTACAGAATATGTCGTGAATTATTTCCAGTCATTCGTTCTTCACACAAACACAAATATATCTCTCTTCTCAACTTCATTCTATAAGGTTAATTAAATGTACTTTAAAGTTAAAGATACTGTGTATCAGTGATGTATGGGGCCTTAGAAATCTAAACCAGATGATCCCTAATGCAGTTGCCGCCATTGACAAGAATATGCTAGTCAGACATTACAAAATATTCATTATCATCTTAATATACTTCTGCAATTAATAGTGTTCATATAGAAATGTATTAAATGAAGCAAACACAATTAAATAATTACGTCTCTTTTTATTGTACATTCCCATCAATGATTAACTTTGTAGAGACCTTGTGGACAGTTTGCATAGGTGTAATAAATATAAAGTGGCAAGAGAAATATTGATTTGTTTTCTCCCGGAAACGATAAAGTATTATTCAAACTTAATGCATTCTGTATATTCATCAACGTTAAGAAGATCAAACATTAATGAACTTTGTTGTGTATCATTAATATAAGTAAAAAAAGAAGATAATTGGAAACTAGAAAAAGTAAGCGTTTAGAATGTAATTCAACAAAATGTACAATATAATTTGAAAGCTGAAAAAGGACCAGAAACTTACACACACACTTCAAAAAAGCTTTAATTGCCTTAATGCTTGAACATATAAAATATATAACAAAAAATGCAAATCGCAGCTTGAGTTAATGTATGTACATGCACAGCATTTATTCTATGTATAAATGAATATACAATTATTTATGAATATACATATATGCATATACATAAATGTATACATATATGCATATGTGTAAATGTATACATATATACATATATGCACATATACATAAATATATGCATGTAATGTATCAATCTCTATACTAAATGATTTATTTAATCTTACATTACTTATATGTCTGAGAGTAAGATGTTTTATTTTTCTAATGCCATTTTGTATTAAAATACCATTATTGGGTGAGAGTTTTAAACTTTTGATATAAATTATTCTTTAATTAAGATTTTATACATATTTTTCACACACTTAAGCCAAAGATAGAGAACTTATTGAATGATTAATATCTGCACTTACAAATAAAAAGCAGTGATTTAAATAAAATATGCCTGAATTGTTTACAGTAAAATATTCGTTTTCCATACAATTATTTCTTTTTCAAATTAGAATATTAACTTTTTATTCCATTTAGAAAAAATAAATTACAATAATTTTACTCAAAGTTTATTTAAAGTTTTAAAATTTGTAAGAAATCCTATCATTTTTCAAACGCAACAAAACCACATGAGTGTAATTTTCTTATAATTCAATATTGAAATTCGTTTCGTTAACGTTCAAAAGTTTTATTTGAAAGTAAATTATCAAAGTCTAATAAAAGTCAATAAGATTAAAATCTAGAGTTATAGCAGCGACATAAGGATACATTTTACAGAAGAATCACATACATTTAATATTTTGTTATAAAAATGTGATATAAGCTTTTGTTCGTGTATGGGAAATATATGAAACTGTATAAATTTCCAAACAGCTTTGGGCTTTATGAAATTCATAAAGCTTGAGTTAAATTTATTCTCATAGTTAGGATCGTTCCTTTCTCTCGTATATTCAGAACTTTTCCAATACCAATCCTTAGGACAGGAGAAAGCTGTTGAATTATTATCGTCTTTTCAATTCCTTCTCATTCTGAATATATATGATGACTGTAAGACTTCTGTATTGTCCCTTCGCTTTTCAGCACATATTCTTGAAAAGGTTTAGATTATTTACGAATAAATACGAAGTATCTGAAACTACGAATTTGGATTTTTAAATCCATTTTTAGTGACATACATGCTAAAAATGTCTCTGAATAATACAAGTGAAATGAATTACATTTTTTAAAAAAAAACATTGATTTGAAATCTTTCTATGATGTTTATAATACTTGCAAATATAACTATACCGTATACATATTGTTACGAATTTCGTATATGTGTTGCTTAATTTCATCTTGAAATAGTGTAAAAAATTCGTATCTGGATATTTAATACGTTAATATTGCTTTTTGTTATATTTATTTTATGATGAAAATTGTAACATTCGTAAACAACTCCGTCACTTACATTATAATGGTGTTTAAATGGAAACTTGGTGAAATATTGGCGATGCAACCAAGTTAGCATCATTTTGGGGACCCTGTTGGTGGCCATGTTTGGTGACTTGGCGACCACATGGAGGCTTCTGGAAGCCACAGGATTTTTCAAAAAATATCATCACGATCTACCACGTAAGCTGATTTTTCGAAAAAGAGTTCAAAGAAGAACGCGCAGATTACAAATAGCAATCGCTCGCTGAAATTGAGTTTGATTATTTCAGCTGCTGAAGAGTTCATTAGCGAGAAGTTGCTATTTTGAATAAACTGTAACATTACCCTCTATTTTTAGACACTAATTTAATAGTTGTATCTGAGCGTTATAGAAGGTTGAGAACCTTCTGGAAATAATTGTTCGAATTTTACGGCTGTATACTGTACTTTTAAGGATTGTTTTTCTACAATAAATTTTCATCGCTCTTAAAGACCTGCTTTGCTCTCAAGAACTAGTAGCATATAAAATCTACTAGCCCTATATGCGCAACAATATGATATATATTCTGTTATATTTTTATAATAAAAGTAATATTTTGAAATGTTAAAGTGATGTATTTGCATGTGGATATTATAAACTAAGGATATTTAGAGTGACATTACGCAATTAATCTAAATACATATAAAATCAAAGCTACACACTCATTTACTCACTCATCACAATATTCTTTAGAACTTCAACACTTACAGACCTTAAATCTGGCCGACATGTTTCTTTTGGTGAATAGAGGGATCCACCACGAACGAGTATTGAGTGAATCAACTTCCAAGAAGGATTGCGAGAGGCTATAGTGGTGTTTTAAATATAAAACACCGTTTTTTAAATATTAAACCTAAAAAAATGAAATTTGTTAAGCATGTTTGTTTTGTTGAGTAGTTATAAATTTAGAACAGCTTTCTTTGGAAATCAACTCCAGGGAAGTAGGTTATCGGAGCTTAAAATATAAATATGTTTCCGTTTTAGTTTTGCATTTTTAAATCAATAAGTCAGGGATATTAGAATGTTTTTTGATCCAATCAAAAACTCAGTGTTAATATTTAAACATCAGTAACTTTATAACAGTACATATAACATCAGTAACTTTATAACAGTACATATAACATCAGTAACTTTATAACAGTACATATAACACATCAGTAACTTTATAACAGTACATATAACATCAGTAACTTTATAACAGTACATATAACATCAGTAACTTTATATCAGTAGCTTTATAATAGTATAACAGCATCATGAAATACCCTGCCAAAAGGGTCGGTAACAGCTATTAGAGTACAAATTTAACTTACAAATAGTTGCTAAATGCGTTAAAAAATGCATAAATTACTCAAAGGTAGAAATATTTTTCTTTAACCAGAAAAAAATTTAAACTTCTTTTCTACAATAAAACAAAACTCATTACACAGATAAACATTGATTTTTATTACCAGTAAAGCTATATAATATATTTATTTAATGCCAGATTATACTCGTACTTTCTTCATGATCTATAGGAGAACTATCCGAGGTTAATACTTTGATGAAGGCCATTGATCCTAGAAGCGGGAGGGAGGAGGGCAATCTAATATGATTGTTTATAGCAAAAATGATTCACAATTTCGTGATCTTAACGAAATACCAGGAGACCTCATCATAGCGAAATAAATTGATAAGAAAGCGATTGCTTATAATAAAGTATCAGTCTGTCGTTGAAATGTTTCTAGTTTTGTTAGGCAGTTATACTTGGGAATTAACTTGGATTTTCTTTCCAAGCAAAGGTTATATTTCTATATTTTTTACAAAGATTTTATTTTCCTGTTGATTGAGAAAACATTTGTTTGATGTCACTTAAATTCTGATACTACTCGAAGCGTCTTCTATGATTTAACCATGTAAATAAGAGTAAGAGTTTCAAATAGTTAGCTAAATTTACCGTAAAATACGGCGTATAACGCGCACCTATGCTTTAAAGCTGCAACCGTTAATATTTAGGTTTATTCACTGTATAAAGCTCAACACCTTTTCTACGAAGAAACCTGAAATGTATGTATCTAACTCTCTTATGTTTGAAGTCATTATTTAGAAAAAAAATATAATATATTTCTAAAACTTCAAACTTGTATGTTCAGAAGGAATGCCATTTCTTTTAAATAAATACTATTTCGATCTATGCAGAAGTCTAGTTTTTACTTTTTACACATTCCTTTTTTTTATTTTTAAAACTCTCATTTATATACCCGGCGTATAACGCATCCCCATAAATTTCGATCTAATTTTTTGTATTAAAAGCACGCGTTATTCACCAGATGTTACGATATGTTACAGTCCAACAAAGGGAATTAAATTAGCCTTTTTATCACATTTTATACAACACCAACTTTGTAATATATTTAATTGCAGTAAATATTCAAGCAACATGATTAATTTATTAAATTAATTTTTTGTCCATAAAATGTTAAGCAGTTGTGATTTTATCTAAAAACCGAATGTTGATAAACTTGTTTAACCCTTAGAGAACCATTTGGTAGCTAAGAGTAAATGTCTGTATGTAAATATTTATTTTAATTTGTTTAGGTGTAAAATAAATAAAAATCATAAGAAAGATGTATAACAATGTGTTGGCTTGATCGGATCAATGAGTAGTTTTATCAGATATTTATTTTCATTTGTTCAATGCATTTTATTATTTCACAAAGCTATTCTTACCGAGTAAAATAAAACATTTGAGATGACACACATCCTTACACGACTAAAAAAAATGAAATAAGTAATAAGTTTAACCCTTTCGCAACAAGCTTTTTTTTTTTTACAACAGAACAATTTTGGTTGCATAAGCTATGAGTAGGGCACACTAGAATGCTAAGACTAAGATGTTATCATTTTTAAAAAAATTAAACACTGATTTAGGACCGGGACATATATATCCCATTAGTCCTGATTACTGGGGCATATGTGGCCCAGTAGTCTTCAATGAGTAATTTTGTAAAGAAAACCAATGATTGTCTAGTCATAAAAATTAATTTAATAATGAATGGTATGGTTTGAAACACACACACACATGTACACACAATCAATGCACAATGGGACTGAATGATTGATTGAAAATTAACGTCGCACTATTCAGCTACACGAGGGCTTTTGGCGACGGACCGCGTAATTTTGAACCATGGTCAAATGGCGCGGACGACACCTGAGCTGACACCCCCCTCTCCTAACTACCACAAGACACCAACGGGAGGACATTAGAGCTCTCGACAGATTTAACGTGCATTTCCTCCCTTACACGGCGGGTCTTCAGTGGTACTGGGCTCGAATTCATGACACGCTAGCCATGATCCGATGCCTTGACCACTTGGATACCGTGGCCTGCACAATGGGACAATACACGACTTGCACATTATTTTAGTGCTCAATTAATTCTTTTGTTTTGCACATTTACGGCACCGCCGTCGTGTTTTTGTTGTTACTGGCAGATGGTCACCTACATTGATGTTTTGGATGGGCGTCCAATTTCTCTATGGCGTTGGCACTGTGTGTTGAGCTTTCCGGACGCCATCAAGGCTTCTGCAAGAGGTACAATGAAATCAAGAAGTTGGGTATTTCGATGTTTGAGTTGGCAGTACGCAATCCGTGAGTTGATCACTGCGCTTATCAATGGGAGAAAAAATAATATTTTTCCACTACTTGCAAGATTTTCGATCCAGTATGTCCCGATTTTAAAAACGGAAGTAAAATTTTGCCCCTTATCAGTTTGTTAGAGGTAATCCGCTTCGTGAGTAAGTTATCAGGCCTTAGATTTATGGATAAATCAAAATTTAAATGAAAATCAGCAGTATTTTCCAAAACTTAACTATTTACGTTCGTACAGTATGAAATGAGATGCGACAACACTTCAAAAACGCGGGAATTGCATTATGTATGTCAGTGAAATATATGTTCAGTGAATGAAAATACCGTCAAAACTATTGGCAGGATTGGCGGGAAAGTCTCCAATTAGATCGAGAAGCATTTCTGCCACAAAATAATTTTTTTTTTTTAAATTTGCTTGAGACGTACGTGCCCCGTTAGACGCGAAAGGGTTAGGGATGCTGCCCACGAATACTTTTGCTCTGGTGCCACTTGATTTGACTGTTTTTTTTTCTTTTCTTTCACCTAAACGTTCTTGTTTACGTAATTGCTTTCTACATACGTTCTAATATGACATTCTTTATCAAAATGCAAATAAGATTAAAATTAAATGCAGTAATCATCAATTTTATACTTAAGAAAAATGCTTCCGTGATAGGGTTAAAAGTTTAAACATAACAACGTTATATTTTAAACGAGCTCTATTATTATAAAAATTTTGCAATGTTTTTTATAAGACTCTGACTGAAGCTTTATTGTGTCTGTACAATGTTAATGAAAATTAACTTCTTTAGAGAAAACGCAGTTTTATATTTTAAAATTCTGAACTTTTTAAACATAAAAAATAATGTAAGTACAAAATTTTGATTTTAATTCAACATACTCCATTGTATTATTTGGAAACTGTTCAAGTAATGCAAAACATATAGACGTAAGTTAAGTATGTATGCATTTTGGATGATGATAAAGAAGCAAGAACACCGCATAATGTTTTTTTTAATGCTGTCGATCGTCTGTCTCGGAATTCTTTTCCAGACATTCAAGATATTTCATTTTCACAAACTCGGCTAAGTAAATATACTTGTGATTATTACATATCTGGATACGTACGAGTGAAAAAGTATGTCGTAAGAAAGGAATCTGTTATTTATTTATTTATTATTGTTTTTTTTTACTTTAATATAGTGCGTATTTCATGTATGAAATTTAAATTTGATAGAGTGAAAGAAATCTGCCATTGAATACATATTTCAGTTACTCTTTTCTTGCTGTTAATAATTTTCAAACGTTGAAAACACTTGCGTAATAAATAAAGAAAAGTATAGTGGTTTTGAAAATACAAACGTGTCTTGAACACAAGATTTAAATATTGTTGGATTTCCCAGTCTTTCTCTTACGTTACTTCAGATATTAATAAGCATCCCACATTACACTGAATAAATTTAAGAGAATCACTTGTGAAAATGAGGAATATGTTTCACAAAATAGTTTTAAAAATTCGAATATTATTAATCTAACAGTGTGTCGTTTATGTAACCGACTGATTATTTCTAACTTTTAGCTTAAATTTCATAACATCGGATGCATAAAAAAATGAATACATACTTTCATTTTTACACCTTAACTACTAATTGTGTGTGAGTGGTTTTTTTTTGTTTGAAAAGTGCAGATGTTAATTGCATGCAAATATTTATTGTGAATTACGTTTGCTCTAGTTTAAGGCAACTGAAATGTGACAATGCTTCACATTTAACACTTCATGCACTTTTTTAAATTTACTTATAAAAAATCGAGGGCACTTTGCTGCATCTGTAGATGCATTATTTATGAGAATTAGAACCCTAGAAAATTGAATCTTATAATTATAAACAAATGTGATGTAACTATGTTTCAGGTATACTTTCTTAAAAATTCCTTTTTTATATAATATGCATTGTAAAATACTAATTTTTCTATACGAATAATGTAATTTTTCTGTATTATATGTTCAAATTTAATGAAAATTCTACATTTTTTGTGCAAAAATTAAGGAACATTTAAATGAAAAGTTAAAAAATTTTAAAAGAAAATTTTGTTTTTTGAAATAATTAGTATGTTTAGTTTTGCATTTATAAATACTCAGTGGTTCTTAAACTATAAATCAAGTGAATATAGTACAAAGTGGATCTTGAGGTTTATCCTAAATACATAGTTTGTAAAATAAGCATTTCGTTTTCCCTAAATGCTTATTTTGAACATTTGAATACTCATGAATTACTCTATACATTTATAATTGTTGCTTTTACTTTAAAATAAATACAAATTCATATTTATGAGTACAAAAATAGATTTTGTTTCAATATTTAAAAACGGAGTTCCATTTAAACTGAATATCAAATTAACTCTTAAAATTCATCAAAGACATTTTCTTTGTGTATTTTTATAGTAATAAAAATATGTGTAAGGAATTCTGTAATATCTTGTTATGACAATGTTCAAAGTGAAGTACAAGTACTGAAACTTATAGATATAAAACTTTGGTATTTTAAATGGAAGATGGCGTGAATCGTTGACAACATGTATTGATGAAGTATGGAAAGATAAATTAAAAAGACTTCTAAATAATCTAGAATTTTAAATTTACAATTTAAAAACTGAAAAATGAGGGAAAATAATCCAATTAATTATGGTATGGTTTTACATTGTATTAAAAATATTATTTTACAAATCATAGATAGAAAGATATTTATATAAATATATATATATATATTTATATATATATATATATATATAGTAACATAAAATGAAAGAAATACATGGCATAATAAAATTGATAATACAAAATAATATCACTAACAATGCTAGAAGATTCAAACCAGATTTAAAGAAACACACTTTAAAAATAATGGAAGAGTCTATTATAGAAGAATTAACTAAGCGTATGTATAACATGGAACAAAATTAGAACTTTAAAATGTAAGAAGCCAAAAGAGTCAATAGACTAAAATGAAGACCTGTTATGATTTCTAAAGCTGTTGCTGAATTAGGACCAGCAAAATTAGGGTTAAATATATTTTATGGATCCTACCTTCCCCTGTTCAGCAGAAATTTTATACATAACAGGAAAACATACCAATATTGAAAAGTTAGGCCTAAAACCAACCACGTGTAATTTGCAACCAAAAGAAAAATAAAATAAAAATAATAGAAAATATGAAAGGAAATGAATCCTAACAAAATACAAATAAAAATAATTTTGAAAAGGAATAATGAAGCAAAAACTTACATGAAAAAATGCAAATAACCGGAGAGCGGGAAAAACTGTACGTACGAGAACAATACGCTAAATGATCGTTAAAAATGACGTGTTAAGTTGATAAAGCCAGATGCAAAAATTAGTGGCGCCACCTGGATAGTTTTTTTGTAATTAAACAAAGCAAACTAAAACAAATTGAAAATAATAAAAAACAGAAGGAGAAAAAAACAAAGAATAATACTTAAACTTTGAAAAGGAGAATTAGAGAGATAATTTAGACATATATTTAAAAATGAAGTTACTTGGATAGTTGTATTCCAAGCAATTATTGCGGAAAAGCTTAAAATTATTTTGTTTAACATCATTATCTGTGACTAAATCGTTATATTTATTTACAGTTTTCTCAAAAAATGCATTTTTTGGTTATTACGGTACACTTTGCACAAACTCTACTTTACCTATAGTGCTGATATTTTGCATAATATTAAATTCTTAAATTTGTAATAAAGTGAATGAATTTTTGTTCAAATAAACATTTACAAATTTTAGATATAGCACAATATCTGCATGACATTTAAAAAGAATTTAAATCACTTAATTTAAAATTTTAAAATTTTTTTATAAATATATTTTTTAAAATTTCATCTCATTCATTTGACGGATAGTTATGTTTGAAAACACTCTAGAAAATTTTAAAACGATATATGCAGTGGATTTTATGCAAAGTGTACCTAAAGGTAAGAACTTGCCTCGAAAATAAAAAAAAATAGTTATTGAATATTTATTGCTTATACAGATTTATTTGTGATTTAAAATTGAATTTTTTTACATTAACAGGTACAAAACCGAGGAAAAGCAATTTCTAACTCAGAAAATGTTGAAAAGAAGTTTAGTTTAAGACAGAAAATAACAATCATAGACTGCTAACGACTGGAAGAGGGTTACTTTCAGCTTAACTTTCAGTTCCAACGCATTTACTCTTGCCTAGGGATACAAATCATAAGTAGTTAGACAAAATGAAGTACAAACTGTGCAGCCAGATTATATCCAATAGGCCACAGATTCTCAAGCTTTTTTGAACTGACAACCCCTTTTCCAGTAAAGATTTCGATACCGCCCTCTTTTCTAGGAAATATTTCGATATCTCCCCCCTTTTCTAGTGAATATTTCGTTACCACCCCCTCCTACTAGAGAAATAAGAGCGTACACGATACATGGTGAAAACAAGAGTTAAATTTTAAAAAATATTCTATTAATAATAAAATATATTTTTTAATTTAATTCTTTTCTAAAGTCCCATTTTTTTTTACTTGCGAATCTGAAATAGCTATTGCCACAAATATATTTAAATATGTAATATTATATATTTTAGTCAGAGGTAGATATTGTTGAAATTGAAAAGCTATTGAAAATCTTCATTTAAAAGAGCAGAATAAAAGTTTTAGCTTATATCTGTTATAAAGACAGGCGGGGATTTTGAGATACGAAGTAATTCATGATAAACTTTAACATATTTAGTTATGTTTCTTGGATAATATACGTAATGAAATGCAGTGGACGAAACATTTTTCCTACTGCTCACAAAGATAACACGGGCACTAAGGTAATTAAAATGCACAATATCATTCAATTTAATGAAGGTCTACCGAAATATGTGAATTGTCGTACATGTGATATAGAAATGATTTAAATACATACAATCAACATAAGGTAAACAGTATTAACATTTGTTATCACATTATCAACGTGTTTTTTTTTAGTCTTTTTTAGACTATATTTGGAGAATCTGCCCAAGCCCCTCCGTGCCATATCAACGCCCCCTAATTTTTTCTGGTCTTTTACTGCCCCCCTGAAAGCTTCAAACACCCACCAGGGGGTGTTATCGCCCACGTTGAGAACCTATGCAATAGGCTGTAAAACACCCTTCATAGCAGATGTTTTGAGGTTGTTTTCACAACAAATTCCACTGGAAATTCCTCTTAAATACATGTTGAATTCTATCAAACGCGTAGAAATATTAGGCAGTAGTATTGCTCCATTCATGTGTGTGTGTGGAAACATTTAACTGAACATTTTAACATGACTTGGCCCCTCGCCACAATTCAAAATTGATCCAGAATTTTTTGCAAGAAAATGGGGAAAAAAGTATTTCATTGCCCTGGTAAACCCTCATGATTAAATCCTACTGAGAACTTATGGTATATTCTCAAGAATCGTTTACCTAAGATGAATGGCAAGACAACAAAATAAATGATAAAAAAGTGCTATAGAAGTGTGGTTCTACGATGATGAAGTCAAGGACATGTGCTCTACACTAGTGAAGCCAATGCAATACATGTTGAAGAGGTCATTTCTGTTAAAGAGGACATACTTCACAGTAATATATAGATTTTTTTCAGTCTACTTAAGGTATGAAATGATTAAAAGCTAAGGTATTAGAAAAAAACGTTATTTTTTCATTTGTCGCAGTTAATTTGAACAGCATAGTATTTTGATTTGGTGAATCAAAGCTCCCATGCTGCTTTGACTAAAAAAACTTTTAATGCATTTGGTTTCTTGATTAACGTCACAATATAAAGCAACACAAGGGTTATTAGTGATAAAACTCGTAATTTTTTTTCTGAAATTTGCTGTTTTAGTTTTTATTTCACCAAAGTTTACATATTGCTTATTCAGAGTCACCGACTTCGGAGAGTGACTTTAAGAATTGCTTATTTCTTATTATTGTGAGGATTATACTCGATCAAAGCTTTTAAAAGAAAGAAAAGTATATTTGCGTATTTGAACGTGTGATCATTTCATATTCATTTGGAATGCTCCTATGATGTAAAATATTCTACAGATACGTTAGTTTTTACCTTACAAACGTCAAGCTGAAGTTTTATCAAAAGCGCAGTCAAATCTACCTAAAATGTTAAATAAGCAAGTCAATTGACATTTTAAAAACTTTTCTAATTATTGTATTTTCGAAATACTAAGTGATTCGATTTCATTACGTACATCACAAAATCTGTTTAATATTTGACTTCCGCTGGGTCATTTTACTTCTTCAAAATATGATTTATTTCCATTTATACTCATTACTCAATCATTTAATAAATTTCTGGAGTTTGTAATGATACAATCCTTAGATTTTTATAAAATTCTTACTAAGGTAATAAAATTAACATCTTTAAACAAGTCTTGAGGGTGATTTTTTTAAAGATTTTCCGTATAAGTTTTATGCAATGATACTTCACCAAACGAGATTCTACTATAGCAATTGATTTGTCTTTTAATTTAACAAATCATATTTATTTTATTTATCATCACTGTCCGCAACTAAACCTGAAACATTGACAAATGACAAAGCTAATCCTATTAATATTTTTTGTTGTTCATTTAAATTCCTTGTATCTTTTAATGGTACTAAAGCAGCCACTTCATTACATTATAAAACATTTTAATTTTTGTAACAGTTGAGTTGTATTCTTAAGTTGTATCAAAAAACAAAATTTTGGACAACAAGCTTTAGTTTTGAAATCCTACATAATCAGAAATATTTTACAAGTTCGTCAATTCTCCTGGCAGTAATTTTATGCGGCAAGCTTATTTCAGAAGAGCCATATTTCTTACCTGGTAAAATTGCAACTTCCATACCTTTTCCCTACATTTCTGAATAAACTGACCATTTGAAAAATGGTTTTAAGCATTCAAAGATTAAATTTCCTACTGCATAGCGAACATTCATGAAATACTTTACTTGGATTGTGATTTTGTAAGAAAACACTTTTGTTGAGATGTAAGACCTGCTTTTAATATCATTATTTTATCTTTACCATATTCTCATTGATACCCATCGAATTTGGATGATTGTTTTGCGTATAAAGCCTTCCTAAATTACGCTCTTTGCAGATAACACTGAAAGCACTACAAACTAAACTCAAAAATTTCATTATTCATTTAAATAACAAGTAATAAAAAAGAATTAAAGTTCCTACGTTGAATGGATGAACATATATGTGAATATATATGTATATAAAGAGAGAGAGAGAGAGTGAGTGAACTAATAGTAGGAATTGAAAAAGAGCATGATTTGCCTGCATTGTTGTAACAATTTTAACCAGGTTTGGCTAGTTTGGCTGAAAAGCTGGTTTTTGATGCCAACTTTTGTCATTGTTTTAACAGTTACATTATTGCAACAATGTAGACGAATCTAAGTCATTGCTAATAACCGGTAATTAATTTAATTAATTAACTGATAATTAATGAATTGATATTTGAGAAAACAGTATTAAGATCAAGTGTCATCCACTATAAATTTAAAAATAATTTATTTTAACTTGATTGGATAAATGGAAATATTTTATTGACGATTGAAAATTTGAACAAGATATATATTAATATGTATATAGGAAGAGAGTGAGCTGATAGTAGGAATTAAAAAACAGTTATAAGTGTGTATTTTTTTAATCAATAATCTTTTTTTCATAAACTTTTTTTCTTTTTCTTTTTTAAATTGCGGAATTTTATTGAGGCGTAGAGGCTACCATAAAATTAAAGTTTCAAATTATTTGATTGGTAAGGATAGTAAATGAAGAAATGGAATAATAAATGACAGGAAAAAAATGAAAATATTTATTTCAATGAAAGGGAACAATAGAAATATAGGAATCAAAATTCAATAAGAGATTTAAAATACAAAGATACAGATTGAAGAAAAGATAGAAATTTATGAGTCAATAACTATTTTGATTTCTTCTCTTGATATCAATTTGAATTGTATCACCATGTAACTGTACACAAACTTTTAAGATATAACAAAAGATGATACTCACCAAAGCTAACAGGACTACTTTAATAGTTAATCTGTTTGAAAGAGTTAAAATGCAACTGAGTGAAAGGAATTTTAAGAGATTAGATTCCCACTAAATGTGTCGACACAAAAGACGGTATTCGAATGTTAGAATCTTTGGATATGTCAATAGTTGAAAGACAACGAAGTCATTCTGTTTGAAAAGGGTCTTTGTCATCGGCACTGGCCACTAAATGGTGCCCACCCAACGTTATCTACTTCCGGCAACGTGATTCAAAGTGGATAAAATTACCAGCATTGACTTGTTTCTAGCTCAAGGCGATATCAAGGACTCCAACTAGCATAAGGAATTGTATAATGTTCTAATAAGTTTATAAAGGGTACTCTATATTCAAGAGGTAATTTGGCAAAATGATTGTTGATTTAATTTTATATTGCGTTATATTTCCTGTGTGTGAGTGAGTGCATAGGTAGTGATATTTCTTTCACTCCACTTTCCCTTCTCCCGCAATAATGTCGCTTCAACACATCCTACTTATTGATTTTTTTTAATTTATCGTTTTTCGGTGACGGGTGTAAATTACATCAAAACATAGCCCTGAGTTTTTTAAATTTGATTGCTTCTTATGATTGGATTAATTTTTTATTAATACCGTATAATATTAATTGCAATTGGTATACGCTTACATTTACAACCTTATTGCCTAAAAAATTTAAATAAATAACTTTTTCTTATTTTGCTAATTTTTGAAGAAGTCACTTTCCTAAAGTAATTCATGTTGTTTAACTAATTTAAAATTTATTTTAAATCTATTTTGTATTACACAAAGTACTTGTAAGAAAAATATATTTTTTCCGATAATACTACAAAAAAACCCCTTCAATTATAGCAGTTAGAGCTCTATTTTAACTTTAAATAATTTAATTGCCAGTACTTACAAATCAACACAAAAGCAAACCAGATAAATGTTTTCCTGTCTATGCTTTATTTTTTAATGAAAATGTATGTTCATAAGCAAAACATTCATTTGAGGGAGGAAAACGCAAAATGTCCTCCTTTTTAAAAATATTGAAAATAATTTGTTAGATTGGATTTACATAAGATGTAAATTATGCACAGATTGATTTTTTTTTCTTCGAATTCATTTACAACTTAAATTTTTTGATCGTATCATTTTGCTTAAATTATTTTATTTGAATATTAGCAGATCATACATGCATGGATCATCCAAACTTTCCAAATGTCTGAATAAGTGATGCAGTCTAAGAAGCCTAAATATTAAATAGAGCTCTTTTTTTGTAGAAGTGTGTTTTTAATATTTTTTTTTCAAACAATAATATACATTATATTTAGGTATAGAATTAGATCAAAACTCAGTCTCTAGTGATAAGGTCACATTTGTATAAATCTATGCATTCTAGTACATCATCTATCTTGATAGCCTTACTCTTTTCCATAATTCTTCATTTTGTGTGACATTACATTTCAGAAAGCTAAATTGATGATGAAAAAAAAAACATAAAATAAATGATTCCATAACCGTTAAGCATGCCATAGAAAGAGGGGAAAAAACAATATTGGATCACACAAAATATTAGTTACAAGACAGATATTATATTATGTCTCAGGAAAAAAGAAACATATTTATTGTATATAGCAATACATCAAAAGGGGGGAAATTTCTTTTTTAGAAGGGAGAAAAATGTGAAAAAGACATGTAATGATAAAATATTGCTGGATTCATTTAGATATCAATTGTTACATGATCTAAATGCATACAATGATTTCTATGTTGTTAAAATAAGAAAAAGGAAATCAAACAGAAATTCACCAAATTATAAATATAGCAAAAATGATTTCATAATACTACATTGAAGATCATTTTGTAAACTATTTTGACTCGTAGATTATTTTACATTTCTAATATTTAAAACTGTGGTCATCTAGGGAAAGTTCACGCTAACATTAAGATTGTTTTTTCATAGTTAAATCCAAAATGAAATCATGAAACTTTACTTTGTTTAATATCATCTTAGGAAAAGTTCTTATATCAATTAAATCAACTACTGATTTTATCTAATTACTAGAGTATTTTATTTAGTAGAGTATGCATTTGAGCCTGCTTCTTTAACTGTAGGGGATCCGCCGTTTATAGGATAACTGAGCATAGAAAGTGCAGTTTTAGACAAATAACAAAATGTTATTATTTGAAAAAGCAGAACTTTATTCTTACAATTATTGTTGATAAAAAAAATATTTTTGTCTAAAGAAACTTTAAAAATGACTAAAATTATTTTTCATTCTAAGCATGTGCTGCTTCTCGCAGGGCGGTCCACCGACTGATAAATCCATTCAATTTTAAAGACTCTGCGTCTAAAAGACATGTCTGAAATCGACTACGAGTTACAATACCTGCAGAAAACCATTTTCGTCCTATTTCGCTCCAATGTAGCCAAAGCACTACTGTGTCTCAGCTCGTTTTGGATCATTTTATCTCATATCCAGAGCAAGAATATCCGCTACTATCGCGTGAAGGTACATTTACAATGCAGCTAATAAAGAAAACTTTTTGTAAGAGTCTTTTTGAATCGACGAAAGAGATGGGTTTGGTTATGTCCATAATGTTTCTTGGACAAAACAGAAATGGCTATTTGTACATTGGAAACGTGTTTAGGTTCACATTGAAGTGCTATACAGGACGTGAGCTTATATGGAGAGGGCTAAACACGGATACAGCCTGTACTATATGTCCGTATAGGAAAGACAGATTTAGTATAGGAAAATTACCCTATTGGAAAGTTATCCTATATTTTATAGTAAATATATAGAGAGCTCGCACAGCTACAGAAGGGCAGAAGTCATAGTTTAGACAGAGATCTCTCTTAGTGTCCATATTGATCTAAGAAATTCTGACTGGTATGGGATTTCACACAAGAAACGAGATTTATCAATCCTTGACCAATATGTCTACCCATCTACCCTTAATTTTGGCAATGACTGCTATTGTTAATGAATTCATTATTGATGATTGATAAGGCACAAACCCATCGGGCCATACTTGTTGAAGAGTATCTTTAGAACAAGGATTAGAGAAAAATAGAATAACGAGTTCAATCTCTAGAGCTGAATCCGATGGAATATATTTGAATTCTACCAAGGTAGACACATTGGTGGCTTAAACCTCATGGAAAATGGATTACTTCGTGCCAGGTTATTGCATCTCATTTTGTTATCCGAAAACTTAATTGACAGCATAGAAAATAATTGCTGCCAATTTATTGCAGTTAAAGGGGCACACATTCCTTATTTGATCCCATTTTTGTCCTGTTTCTACAGAATTCTTCCATATAAAACTGCGTATTGCTTTCTCCAAGACATTTCAGACAAGACGCAAACATAAAACTTTTTTTTGTGTGTGCGTGTGTAAATCATGCATAAAATTATGAAACTTTCTGTGCCACATACAATAAACAACAGTTTACTGCACATTTCTTCGAATTTCTTTTGTTTCTATGCTCATTTAATTTTAAATTAGGTAGAAGGCACATACACATACATTATGATTTTCTAATGGAACTATTTAGAGATATTCTTTTTTTAATTATCTCTCTCCCTCATAACAGTTCTGAACATTCCAAGATGTCACATGGGACTTAATTACTTACTACTACCCACCTAATGGAAAATACAGTTTTAACTTAAGTTCATAAAAAAGTTCAGCAGCATCGAATTTTTTGTGTGCAATGAAGCAATATATTCTTAAATACCAGATACGACCAATCAGTGTGTTAATGCTCAAAAAAAATCATGCAAGTTAAAAAACGTTCTGGAAACTTTCGATAAAGGAGTGTATACGTTGGAAACTTTTGATAAAGGAGTGTATACGTTGGAAACTTTTGGAATGAAGAGAAGAAGGTTTTTGTCCTTCGTAAGCTTTGCGCAAGTGTTTTATTGCTGTTTTTATGTATAAATGTGCATACCTGTAATTTACATTTGTACGCTACTTGCAAAAAAGTATATATAGGTTTGAAAAGATTAGCTTCAAAATTAAGTAAGTAATAAATAAAAATAGAGCGAACTCTTTATCATCGCGTAAGGATTTGTGGTTAAATAAGCCTATTTAAAGGTGGAGCGAGCGCTGACGAAGAACAACGCGTACTGGAAAAGGCTTAGCTGGTGGACTCCTTGCCGGATTACTATCTATTGTTCTATTCGGTTGCGCGACCAAGGGCCGCCATGTTGGATTTGAGATGATAACCGAAGAATAAAGAAGTATTTGTTATAGATGATGCCCTCCTCATTTAACCCGCAGGCCTGGGGCCTGACAAGAGCCGGCTGGACACCGCGAGGAACCTCAACATATGCCACGAAACCAAGAAAATGAACTTTAGGAACTTATTTTTTCGAACTAGCGACTGCATTGAAGACCATAATACAATGGAAGACGATTCTTCTAGGCAGGAGTCACCAACGGACACTTCAAAACAATTTTTTTTACCTCAGTTTGATACTAATAAGTTTAATTCTTTTAAAAGTTTTCTGGACTGTTTTGATCAAAACTGTGTGGAATATCAAAAAGACGAACAATGGAAACAGAAAAACCTTCCTAAATATCTCACGGGAAGTTACCTCAAATTTTGGTATGATAATAATTTATTTAATAATACTTATCAAGAGAATAGAGAATTATTAATTACAGTATGTGACCAGACAAGAGGAGATACAAAAATTTCACAACCTAAAATTAAAAGAGAACAAAAACTTGATTTCATTTTTTACCGAAAAACTTGCACTAGGGAAAAAACTTAATTATGACGACAGTTCCATCGTGGAACATATGACATTATCTAGTCCTATGGAATTTCAAATTTTTTTAATTATTCAAAAGATTTCTACACCCTGCCAATGGATTGCGACAATGAGGCGACTAATCGCCGTGACACCGGACAATTCAAATCGAAATGTGGGAGAAAGTGGAAGTTCAAGAACATGGAATACTCGTAATCAAGCATACGGCAATATAAACACAGGAACTGATCCACTACGATTCCAATCAAGAGGATATAGACAACCACATCAATCGCACATGGTGCGTTTCAATGAAAGGCAACAATTCAACAGTCAACCTAGGCAATTTTTACAACAAAATCAACATAATTTTCGCCAGCCCAGAAATAGTGAAATTGTTCAAGGACATAGATGACAACTACTTATCAAATCAACGGTATGCTCCAAGCACTTTTTTACTCTAGTTGACACAGGAAGCAATGTGTCATTAATTCCAATAAATTTATCTAATCAACTTAAAAATTTTAAGAATTTAAAAAATAGTGATGTAAAAATAAATCAAACTTGTGGGACTATTCATCCCAAAGGTATAATTAAAGTTTACATGAATATCGGTAGTATATCTAAAAAAATTGATTTATTTGTAATTGATACTGAATTGCCTTAAATTATTTTAGGACTTGAATATTTAAATTTATTTAAACTTGATATTAGTATTCGTAAAATGTGTGTTTTTCAATTTGGTAAAAATTTAAGTAATGTTAAAATATCAAATAATAAGTGTATCAGTGAATTGAGAACATACCATAGAACATATTGTAAAACTCTTAAAAATGATAAACTTATGAACTATTCCAATGATAATCATGAAAATAATAGTAATGTTAAGGATAATAACGGTTTAGATCAAATACCAGACAGCCCTGAAGCTGATCTGGGGAAAATATTGTTTAACCCAGCCATAGTTGTTGAGGACACAGTACCAAAACACACTAGTGAGCAATGGGAAGATTTAACTCAACTTCTTGACAAATTTCAAAACATATTTTCACAAAATAAATCTGATGTAAGTTGTATCAATTTTGAGCCACAGATAATTCATTTAATCTCAGACCTTCCTATAAGTTTACGCCCCTATAAAAATAGTCAACAAGAATCTAAAGAAATACAAACACAGATAGAAGAATTGTTAAAAGCAGGTTTTATTAGACCCTCCCATACTCCATAGGCTGCCCCTGTAACTTTAGCATACAAAAAGGATGAAGGGAAAAAATCAAGATTATGTATTGATTATAGAAAACTGAATGAAATAACACGAAAAGATTCCACCCCTGTACCTCTGATAGATTTTTTTAATTGATAATTTAACTGATGCTAAATTATTCTCTACTCTCGATTTAACAATTGGATATTGTCACATAAAAATTCATGAAAAAGATGCAGAAAAACTGGTTTTCACAACTAATTTTGGACTCTATGAATGGTTAAGAATTCCATTTGGCTGGAAAAATTCCCAGCTGTTTTCCAAAGACAAATTTTACAAAAATATCAGTTAACTTTTGCTTTAAACTATTTTGATGATATTATAATTTTCTCACAATCTTGGGAAGAGCATTTAACTCATTTAGATAAAATATTTCAAATTTGTAAAAAAGAAAACATTAAATTTAAAAAATCAAAATGTCAGTTTGCACAGGAAAAAATAAAATTTTTAGGATATGAAATAACACAAGGTCATCATAATTTTAGACAATTACTAACTTCAGCAAATAGACCACAATGCAATGGAAAGAATAAATGAGTTAATCAGACATTATTAGTAAAATTACGATGTAAAGTCAATTCAACTACAAAAATTCCCTGGACAAAATTATTAGAACAAGTTACATATGAATACAATAACTCGCCACATGATGTCACTGGCTTTCCACATGCATATTTAATGTTTGGAACATTGCCATATGACTCACCATTACCTAATCAAGTAAAATTGAATTATCCACCTATACAACAAGCAAGACAAATTGCAGTAAACAGAACAATTAAATATCATAAGATAAATAAACAAAGGTATGATAAACATTATGTTGATGCAAAATTTAAAATTGGAGATTTAGTCCTATATCAAAATTTCTCATACCCTAATTCAAGTAAACTGCAGAGTCCTTATATTGGTCCCTTTCAGATTGTCAACAAACTCTCAAATGTTACTTATGAAATAGATAAACCAAATCAGTATACAGGAAAATTAACAGCCATTGTTCATTCTACAAGATTAAAACCTTTTCATTCAAAATCCAATTTCCAATTATGCTAAATTCTGATGTATATTTGTTATAGAGTGTTTTCTAAAACATTTTTTTGGGGAGGGAAAGAAGTGCATTGTTATTTAAAAAAATAATATAAATAAAAGTTGCTTTTATAAAATTTGAATTCATAAGACTTGTTTACATTATGAGAATCAAAATTTTAATGTAATTGAAAATTTGTAATGTATTTTATTCATAATGAAAACATTGGAGACTATTTTTGAAGAAGTATATTAATTATGGACTGTATGAAAACTGTGATGAGGTCAATTTTATGATACATGATGTTATAGAGATTTCATTGTGAGTATTTGTGATAGAAGTATATTCTGGAAGTTACAAATATTATGTGATATTCTGAAGATTTTGTTATGGTTGTGTATTTTTGAAATAAGTTGGTTGAGGAGTGATTCAAATGATAATAATAAACTAAAAACTGGGAGATAAACAATAATTGAATGATGAACATTGAACACTCTCTCTATGATTTTTCCAAGAAATGACTATGAAACATTATGACAAACATAAAAAAAAATGGACATTGATTGAATTTTTCTGTACTTGATATATCTGAAATACACTTATTTGTTTTTTTTTCTTTGCATTTTATATTTCTAGTGATATTTTGATATAATGTTGATGTTGTGTTTATTTTGGTAAATTTCTGTGTTATAGTTATATAATCTTTTCTTTTTTTGGGAGCTCCTAAATTCATTTTGTTGTGTATGTGATATATATTCTTTTTATGTATTTATATAACCATTATTCCTAAATTCATTTTGTTGTGTATGTGATATATATTCTTTTTATGTATTTATATAACCATTATTCCTAAATTCATTTTGTTACGTATTTGATATATATTCTTTTCATGTATTTATATAACCATTATTCCTAAATTCATTTTGTTGTGTATGTGATATCTATCCATTTTATGTATTTACATAACCAGTTCGAAGTACTTGTAACTTTTCAACATTTATCACTTTTATTAACATTGTTTACTATTACTACACATTCAGTGTGGATTTCACTTGATATTATGTTATGTTGTTTAACACTACTATATTTTTGTGTGTCTAATGTGAATTATCTTTATCTTATGTTGTTTTTTCTTAACCTCATTATTATTATAGTCATAGTTGAAAGTATTAGATGTGTGATATTTTTCAGGAAACAATTCTATGTAACCCAATGCTGTATACCAAAGTTTGATATTTTGTTATTCAATATTGTTATTTTTTACATTTCAGGAGATTCACCAGCTCACTCTTTTATACAATTATTATATCTCTTAGATTTTTAATTCATTTGGGAATTTGATATCATTGGAATATTGTTATTTTTATCATCTGGGGACTTACCAGTCAGGATTGGCCAACCTGGCTGTGCCAGGCTTCAGCGGAAGGGAGGGGGAATTGTCAAGTTTGAAAAGATTAGCTTCAAAATTAAGTGAGTAATAAATAAAAATAGAGCGAACTCTTTATCATCGCGTAAGGATTTGTGGGTAAATAAGCCTATTTAAAGGTGGAGCGAGCGCTGACGAAGAAGAACGCGTACTAGAAAAGGCTTAGCTGGTGGACTCCTTGCCGGATTACTATCTATTGTTCTACTCTGTTGCGCACCCAAGGGCCGCCATGTTGGATTTGAGATGATAACCGAAGAATAAAGAAGTATTTGTTATAGATGATGCCCTCCTCATTTAACCCGCAGGCCTGGGGCCTGACACACACACACGCATATATATAATCTTATCTGACTGAATGACTGATTGTTTTATAAATTTCGCACTCCAAAGAAACATGAGAGGCAGTGGTGATCGGCCTAGTAATATTAAATTTATAAACATCGATTATGTGATAGGATGCACAGCTAATATTATATTCCTTTCTAGATACTTTCAAATCATGCCAGCATGAAGAATTAGAGTGATGAACTATTTAACGTTTTCTCGACTTCTTTATTCGAAAAAGTCTTTAGTAGCATTGTGACTAAAACACATTAATTTCTGTTGAGAGAAAAATTTATTATATGTACTGCAATTTATTTGTATTTTTTACACTTTTCCATAAGTTACCTTCCTTTATGATATCTAGATTGATTAAAATAAATATTTTGCTTTCAATATCCGTAGCAATTTTGATTGATAAAATATGAACTTCTTTCATGTGAAAAATTTATGGGAAATTATGCTAACGAAATGGAGAAAATGTTTTATTTTATTTTGTTATGAAAATAGGATGAAAGTGACAATAATAAATTTAAGTGTGTTTTTCCTTCAAACAAAGGTGATTTACATTCTGTTATAAAATTATAAGACCACTCAAAAAATTCCATCTTCTTTCAACAAAAGCAATATTACCCTCAAGGAAAATGTAATAAAAAAAAAAATTTTTTTTTTGCTTTTTTTTTTTTTTGCTTTGAAGAAAGAAGACAAATTGAATATTTCTTCCTTTCATTCGTGCCAAACATATTTTTAGATTCTCCGTAATACGCAAGTGTACGATCATTTTCATTTTCTAATAATGCATATAACATGCTGAGTAACATAATTTAACCTATCAGGAAAATTTGTAATAAAGGAAAAACGCAGACAATCGAAATTGAATCAAAGTGCAGATTATTTATAAAATGTCTCGTGTTCGAATTATTTGCAAAACACCTTTCAAATTTTCAGAAAAAGAAATATAAAATGTTTGGTTTTCAGTGGATATAGCAAGTCTAGACATGAATTAAAGTTAGTAATTGTTCTAGAACTGCTTTGCACAACATGTTTTGAGTAAAATAAGAATCGTATAGAACCAGTGGCGCGCACAAGGGGACAGGGTCCTCGTGTCCAGACCCCCCTTCAAAGCCCTTGATTCTTTTCCAATTGCTTATAATCCTATGTATATAGTACGTAAAATTTCATTTATTTGTTATTAATAATTAGTTTTATTAATGAATGCTAATTATTCATTCAACAAGAAATTTTTTACTGTTTTTTGTTACCGAAAATTGACAAAATCAAAATAATATGTTGGGCGGCATATTGGATTATGATACGAAAATAATGGACTTTCGTCCCCCCCCCCCCCCTTCAAAATTTTTTCTGTGTGCTACTGTATAGAACGCATACGATATCTGACTGCAATAAGAAGTTATCAACTTATGATAATAGACTAATCTTAAACTAAAAGCAAAAAAAACTTATACACTGGTAAAGTAACAAAGTAGACAATAGAGCAAATGTCTCATTGAACTGTATTTTGAAATTAAAATGAAAGTTTCTTAATGTGTGAAAACTAAGAAGAAAAACTACGATTTGGGTGAAACATTATAAAGAGGTCTCATCTGAAGTGGGCCAAGAAATGCCATTTCCATTCAAGAAAGACCCTCTTGAAATTGGCAAATAATGACAATTTAAAAAAAAATATCTTTAAAAGAAAAATTTCGCTTCAAAATCATAACTATAGTTCAGGTAAAGTAAGGCAAGAATCTCGGGAGTTTTATATGGTTGTGATTACTGAGTGATTTTAATTAACAAATTTGTAGATGGTGTTGTCGTTTCGAGTACCAGTGCCATTGGAGAATCTCTTGTCACTCCGTGTAAAAGATAAATCTCTTCAATCTCAAAGTTTTACATTTGGTATATTGTGGAAATTTGGAGAACACAGGTCAACAGCTTAAGTCGCATCCACATCACTTGAACGAAGTTCAAAGTTACAAAATGGGACTCCAATAGTCCTCGTGTAAAAGGTAACGTTCATAAAAAATGAAATCAAAGTGGGATCTTTATAGTAGGTAGACAGGAGAGGTTCCGTTTGATATGGTACACTTTCTCAAATGCAGGGAATGGGGATCTACAAATAAAATTAAATCCAAAAATTAACAACGGATGGTGTACGGAAATTGGAAATTCTTGGTGGCATTTTTATGAGGGTTGAAAAAGAAGTGCTAACAGATTAATATTTCATATCATTCATCTAAACAAATAAAAATATCAGCTCAACAGAGAAATAAGAGATGAATGATAACCCAAAATTCAAATTTCAGGCTGAAGATCGCTTTTAGTGAGTTTAAGGCTATTTATATCGACTAGCTGAATTTTTCCATTTTTTGATTGAGTTGAATTAAGCTCATAATAAAAAGAATTCTTTATAGGTTATTGAAAACGGGTACATACCTAAAATGCATTTTGAAAAACATGGACAACCTTGAGCAGTATATAGCTGATTGTTGTGATCACTTTTCAGTTTGGAAAAGGTTTTGAGAATATGAAAAACTGAAACCTTGATGAATGATGATTTTTTGACTCTCAGATGAGAATGGCCATGATTGCCCCTCTTCTGGCCACACAAAGTGCAACACCAAAAAGGACATGAGATACCACAACGAAATTTATTTGGCACAAAACCTGTTGTACAAATATTAAACAACAGCCTCTTGTGACGTGTGTATGATGACAAAATCAGTAATTGGTGTAGCCACCAATGTTGATTATAATCAGTACCACACGCCTTGGCATTGAATCAAAAAGGTTTTGGATGTATTTTTGGGGTACTCAGTCCATGCGGCTTCAACATATTGCCAAAGTCGATCTGGTGTAGCAGCAGGTGTGTATCCCGGGACAGTCGTTGCGCAAGCATGAACTACATGTTTTCGATTGGTAATAGATCGGGAGAACAAGCAGGTCACAGAAGTAATTCAATCTGGTGGGTAAAGAACTCTTGAACATTGCCTTCCACGTGTGGTTATGCATTATCCTGTTGGGATATGGCTAATGGCAAGCGCTGAATGTATGCAAGGACCACTGGCTCCAACACCTCAGAGATGTAGCGCTGGCTGTCCAGTGTACCTGTAATGCGTTATAAAGGGGTGTGGCATTGAAATCCAATACCACCCCATAATATGAAACTAGGTGTAGGATCACTGTGGTGATGCATAACGGACAGATCATCAGGCTCATACCAACCGTCGTGATGTTGCAGGCAGAAGTGGTATTCATTAGTAAACACAATATTGTTCAATTTCGTTGTCCATGTCCGCTGTTCATCGCCCCATTGGCGGCTTCAGTTTCCAGTCAAGGGTAAACAAAGCAATGAACGCCTTGCAGACATTCTATTTTGCTGCAAATGGAGTCGAATGGCACGAGGGAACACCAAGCGATGCCTAACAGACTGAATCTGTTGTGCTATGGTTCGTGATGGGTAGCACGATAGATCACTGTCATGTGCACAATCCACCTGTCATCACGGGCAGGTGGGTGCGATTGGTCCCGTCGGTTCGATCTTTTCTCTTGCATCCAGCGATGACAGATCAGCATAACAGTTGCTTGGTTTCGTCCAACACGTTGACCGATTTCTATGAAGGATAATCCATAATCCATATAGGTTGCTATTTTTCTTCGGTTGAATTCAGAATCTTGGTCAAAGACGCTCGATATATCTTGTACGAGGCATAGGTAAACAACTTACGCAAAAAAACAATTGCCGTATTACAAATTACCAATCCATTCTCCTCTTATATAGCGCTGTCGGGTGCCACCATGGTCCTCCGTGATGTGCGTCTGCACTATAATGCTAATGATTTGCATATTTCATCATTGCCAATGCATGATGTAAATTTCGCATGGTTTGCATGTTTCCATCAGGGTGTTGCATTTTGTGTGGACAGCAGTGTAGAATAATAACATTCAGCATTTAACCCTTTATCTACCGATGGTACTTGTAAGTACCACTCACTTTGAAATTACATAGATTAACCATTTTTACGAATACTCTGATGATACTTAGCAGTGATATTCTTTTAAATCCCCTCTTTCAAGATATATGGCAGCAGGGGTTCTATAATGAATATTTTAGTGAGGAAGGTGACTAGTTTTATAGCAGATGTTGCGTTTTCATCTGACATTTTGATCAGATTGCGAGGATTGTCCTTTTTGTTCCAAAAAGTAGTTAATGTCAAAAGGTAAGTGTCATTTTTTTTCTTTATATTAATGAAGACCTTAGAAAACGATTTGACTATTTATTATAAGTGAACAGTGTATGTAATTAATTTTTACAGTTGGATACATTTAATTAATTAATTAGCTCTAACGGATTAAGTTTCCCAAAGTTGAGTATTTTATTTATGTATATCCCTTAATTTACAATGTGATTCAAAAAATATTGCATAAAAAATGAGAAGGAAAAAAAATTGGCAATTATAGAGACTGCCGATAGAAGTGGAAATTTAGAACTTTTAGTATTAAAATTTTAAATTTCATAATGTTTGAATTAAAATTATCAACATCAATCTGGTTTTCACATCTATTAACACTCCGAGCAACAACTAAATGCATGTTTATATGGATTTTTATTATTCAAATATATTACGGGCTGTACAATTTCATGACAATATAAATACAATTCAATTGAAATAACAATTCATATACAATCATATATTATTTATGGATAGTATTTGTATTTATTTAAATTTCAATGCACTTGATTTTTAACATTATTTTAATTGTTTGCATCATTGTCATCATTAATTTCAACAATACTTAGACTTTTTGTACTTTCAATTATTTAATTTGTTCTAAAAATATGCAATAGGCTTATGGTAACTAAAGTAAGAGAGGAAAATGTTTGATTCAAATTTATCTAAGTATCACGTAAAAACCGCATCGATCGTCGTTTTATATTTTTTAGTACCGAGCTTTCGATCATTGGACATATTTAAATTAAGTGTTTCATTTAGAAATTCAATTAGTGGTAGATTTTTATCATCTGCAAATTTAATATTGAAGTCTCCTGTTAAAATCATCGAGACATTATCATATTTTTCGTCAAATCTTTTTTCGAGTATTTCAGAACCTTCTATTGTATAAATCATCAAATTTTCGAATAAAAATTGTTGTATATGTCTCATATAATTTCCAGGCGAAATATAAATGGCAACCATAAACATGTATTGCCCATTCTCGGAATCGCAACGAGCAATGCACAGTATATACACATTGAACTTTTCCCTAAATCCATTCAACTTCATTTATAAGATATACACAGCACTATACGTCAGCTGTATAGCTACAGATATACTGCTATAAGGATGTCGGTGACGCGAATGCACAAGATTTCACCCATCCAAAAAGTGTCTTAAGGCGAACCGCACACTGCGCGTGCGCCAGTCAGAGCATGTCGGTGACGCGAACTCGTAAGATTTTTCCCTGCCAAAAAGTGCCCAACGCCGCTAAAGAAGTTTTCACTTAAAAAAAAAAAAACTGCAGTAAACCATAATGCGGTAGATAAAGGGTTAACTGTTGGTGTAATTTCTGGGGACTTTTTACTAATGTATATCTTGAAATTCATTATTTTAAAAAATGATCACTAAATACTTAGAACGCAAAATAAATTTTCAAAGAGATCTGAAGATTTTAGTATCTGAAAATCAAGAAAAGAGTAAATAACTTTTAAAAAGCTAACAGAATATATTAATAAAACACAACACATTATCTGATAAAAAGGGAATACAAAAGAATATGTGGGAAATTTGTTTGTACCTCCGGTTGAATGTATTATTAAATTCAAGCGTAGTGAATGTTGTAGATATTTAGAGACTTCATCATATCCTGAAGCATGTGCGTTTTTTATCAACAAACATATCGGCGTTTAATTAATATTATTATCAGTAATTACTAAAACTTTAAATTATTTTTTAATAAAATGTTATGCTCACTTGAGCAATTAGTACGTGTTCCTGATTTCATTTTAGTTAAAATTGGAGCATTTAAGAGATTAATATATCAAAATTAAATGTGAAAAATGTGTTATATTAAATCTATAAATGTTAAACAGAGTAAACAACGAGTATAAAAACAAACCTAATTCTAATGAATTAAAGTTAATAGAGTTAATATAATTTCTCATTTATTTCTTCTTATATGACTTATAGATAATATGGGATACACATCCCCCATTTTTCAAAAGAAAACTTACCGTTTTTCACGGTATTTCTTGGAACGTATCTATCCTGTAAAAATATTTAGGTACATACATATATATATAGTTTTTTATGACATTAGGGCCTTCAAATTTTTCTTTTGTGTAGTTCTTTTGTGCACTCTCAAATTATTACTTAGATATTTATTATGAATTAGTAACATAAAGAAAGCTACACAGCATATTGAATGAATCTTATTATCCGCAGCTTAACGGAATTTTTCCAAGCAATAACATTTATAAATTATATTTTAGGTAAAATGCTATATATATATATATATATATATATATATGGTGGAAGAGGGTAATAGCCTTTGATTCACATAAACCTAAAAATTACCGCCATTTCATGCTCAGGATGAAAAGCGCATGACTTGAAATTACGATGATACCAATATTTATCTCCATAAAATAGAGAGCGCCTTTTGTGAGGATAAAGTTTTTCGGCAATAAATAAGCTTAGTAGAAATTACTGGGCAATAAATCTTCTTTTTTTTCCCAAGAGTTTTATTTTCTCACTGCTGCTTCGATGTTTTCAACAGGCCTTATAGCTTTTACGATAATACAACAATTTATTTGGAAAAGTCATTCCCAACCACCCCAGAAATAGTAATAAATGGCCGATTTATAGCTATGCATAAAAAATTCAATTGTGAAAAGCATATTCATGCTGTGCTCTCCAAAGGGAGGATTTAGTTTTGTTATTCAGAAAAAAATCAATATAAAATGCAAGCGAAAGTTATAATTTGTTAAGTGCCTGAAATTTTCCTTAATTTTTAGATAATTTTAGGACCATTTTTTGTTAAGGTAGTAATAAGATACTATTTCTTATGAATATTATACTTGTTTTTATATCTTATATTAGGGTATTAGAAGATTTTGTTGCTAGTTTTTGATACAGAGTAACATTTCAGAACGAATGAAATACTTCCTCTATCAGAGAATCAACTGTACGATAAAATCAAATAAAGTTTTGTTCTGGATAAATGAATGCATCATAACTGTTACGAATACATGTTTCATTAAGAAAATAAAATGAAAAAAAGGCATTACTCTTTTTCAGAGCAATATTTCTGGATTTTATAGCTATTTGCTGAACAGATATATTAGAAGTTCATAGAAACTAGCAATTAAAATCACATGCTTTTTATTCTAAATTAAAAAGATATTATGTTAAGAGACACGAAAATTAACTTAGGTGTAATCTACAATAGAATAAAAAGGTAGATTTCAGTAGAATTTATTCCATTGTTACTTGGAATTAATATAAATACTGTAAACGAAACCTGGTCAAAACCTCATGTTGATATCTAAATGTTTATCATTGTTTTGCGATTTAAAAATGTAGGACTTTACAATTGTAACGAATACTGTGATTTACGATACTTAAGTAAACTTTATGCAGACATTTTCATTTAAATATATATTTCAATATATCACATATATGATAGACTACTTATGCATATAATTGTTTACAATGACGTAACGATGAATATTAGGGCCTCTCTGCCCAATCAGGTTTTGAGCCGTAAGCTGGATTTTTCGTACTTGGCATCGTTCTGGCTTTGGGCCCTCAAGAGTTCTGCCCCCCTTCGGAGTGCGGGGTGTACGTCATGCCACTGATTGTTTACTTGCGAGCTTTTTCGGCTTGATTACAAGATTTGTATTATCCTTTAATTACAAGAAAATACTTTTATTTAAACTCGCATTGAAACAATACACATAATGTAGAAATAAATCTTTATTTTTAGGTCATTCTTAAGCAGCAGTTAAGAATGAAATACATTTAAAAGGAAGATGAGGCCAAACATTCCGAATTGTTTTTTTTTAATATTGCTATATGATTCAATTTACAGAAGATATACTCGCTTTCCTTTTCAATATTTCATTTCAGTCTATTCTCATGTAATTAATATTTATAAGGGTCACATACAAGATATTTTCAAATTTTCTGTGAGTTACATTTAACATGAGGAGAATCAAATATAAACATTATCCCCATATCCTTTACTAATATATGAATTTCAAGAAAACTCTGCTTCAGAACTAAGTGTATTTTTGACTTTTTAATTGATTTGAATGTTCTTTACTGTCACAAAGTGTTTTGAAAAAAGAACAAAATAAAAACACCTAATACAGAGATTTTATATTTAAAAAAAATCATTTAACAAACGTTTTTCAACTGTATATATATCACAAAATCTAAATGTAGTAATCCACACCTGAAGAAATCAGTATGATTTTACAATTAATTATGATACCTCTAAATGATCTTTAGAAAATAAGCGATGATTAAAAAATAAATATAAATTCATGAAGGGAATTTAAAACTACGTTGCTAAAATTAAATAGATAAATTATTCAACTTATTAAACAGAACAAAATTAATTGACAGATTTTTTTTAGATGTCAGTTTTGTTTTAATTGATTTTAATAAATGCAGTTTATTTAAGAAAGTGAAAAGACTCCAAAACAACTATAATTTGCAATTTAATGAAGATATGCAAATTTGACCTTTTATTTTACAAGTCTATCTGCAGAAATGCCATGACGACAAAAAATATAATTATTACAGCTAAAAAAATTCTTTTAAATATGTATTTATCCTGAATGCAATTAATTCAAACAGGCTATGCAATTTGAAATGTAATGCGAGATTTTGGCGTGGCTTGTGAAATTTAATAATTCAAAACATATTTGAACACATTCTATTATTATGAACATACATCCATTGCTTGGTCCTTATTATTGTTTTTTTTTAAGATTCAGACTGTTTTTAATTTTATTGTCATGTATAAAAACATGGAATCTTTATCAATAAACGCATTAAATAATTGTCGAAGCTAAGTTATATGAACTTATTAAATTTTACCATATGAATTCAATATTGTTTTCATTTTTATTGATATATTATATTTGGTAATATATTTATATACCATATTATATCATTTACCTCATAAGTATGTAGTTGGATTTTTTTGTTTTACATTTAAAAAGCATTATTTACACTTCATCAAATATTTATATCATTATTTTGATCTCTTTGCTTTTATGTTTCCTAATTTAAGAAATGTTTCATACCCGAATCGAGATACATGATAAATATTTTCGTCTAGACTAATGCTACTTATTGCACAAAATATTCTAAATTTGCTTTTCTTTAACTATACCTCTCAAGTTTTCGTATTGAAGCGAAAGTACGTTTCGGATGAATAAAATACTACGATCTTATAAAATATATTCGGTTTGTTGCTGAAGAAAAATGTAAATTTTAATTACCAATAAGACCATGCAGACTGAAATTGAAAGCTTTGTAAATAATTATATTAAAAGTTGAAAGAAAAACAATACAGTTATTTTTAAACAAATCATTTTGTCTTTGTAATTAGTATTTTAGTTATAAGTCTTTCAGGAATGTTTTATTTTCAACCATTAGTTACTACCGTTAAAAATACCGTTCATATTTTATATTTATTTTTTTAATAGGAATCGTATTTTTTTTAAATATTATATGCATTTTTAATTAAATGTTGAAAAAAACCTAAGCGTTTGCGCTACCTTTTATTTAATATACATGTGATAATTTTTAACATAAATCTTTAAATTATGTTGAATAATTAATTTTAAATAAAAAAAAAGTCTTGCTATGCTAAATTGTTTTTTAATGACTTGCGATTTCAAACCAAGGCAGCATTACGTATTTTGTGGCCATTTTGCCCCTAAATGATATTATTCTATTTAATTTCACCATTAATATGCTAACTTTTGATGAAACAATATATTTCAAAGATCGTGATAAAACAGCAAAATGTAGTGACCGAGCTTAATTTTTATTTAACTAATTGGACTTTCAAAGGCTCTGGAGTACATTTGATTGGGGCTTCGCTCCCACATCAATAATTCATGGGTATCAAAGAAACGAATCAGCATGACTTTTTCAATAACAGCACTTGACTAAGTCTTCATTGATTTTGGCGAAGAAAGAAATCTTTGACTCAAAATTACTGTTGCCTGCTGGTAATGGTGAAATAGCTTTTATTCTGTAATTAATGTACTCTACGAGCAGTCTTCTGTTTTTCTAATACCAGGTCAAATTTCCCATGCATATTCTTATGCAACAATTTTTCGTTTCGCTTTCAAGATTTCGGGGTATTTATTTAACACCAACTTTCTAATGCGCTGTTTTCCTGTACACATTTGTCTATATTAATGTTATGCTAATCTAGTAAGTGACAATGAACGAATAGTTATGCATTGATTCTCCTTTACGAACTTTTTCTCATGAAATATTGTTTCATCTTTGATTACGGTACAATGTGAGAGAATTCTACCGCATTTCTTCGGTCACTTAAAAATTGTACGAACTAAAAGGTTCACTTGAACAAAGCGTTTTGTTTTTAAAAACTATACAATTTTAATATAGTTGGTACAATAACTCATGTTTGTACGGAGAAGGACCCAAAAGCTTTGAACTCTAACTATATATGGCAGTAAAAGTGCGCAAATAATGTTATAACATTTGAAATGCATTCTGCTATCTCTTCCGTTCAATTTCAGGATTAATTCATCCATGCTTTCTGTTTGAACTACATTTGCCGACATTTCGCTCTGAGGTCTTGTTCTACAACGTAAGAAACACTGATTTTCGAGAGCAGCGCTGCCGCAATAAATTTTGTCATCACTTAGTAGAACATCTGTAAATGCTTTCATAATGTTAAGGAAGGATAACGATGATTCTATGATGTCGAGATGAATGCATAGAAGAAGTAATTGTTCCTTATAGAGGGTCAAAATTCTGTCACAGACGAGCTCTCTGTCTGATCAGCAGCTTCAGAGACTGAGGAGGAAAATAGTATGTTAATTTATATTCCTGGGGATAGCACAGAGAACTAAGAGTTGTCATCAAAACACTTTACATCGTTTGAGGAAATGCATTTGGCCTCACATTGGGGAAAGTGGACATAGTTTCTGCCTGGCAACGTACATTCAGATACGTCTCAAATGGTCCAATGGTTTATCTCTAAAACTGAAACTAAAATGCTTTTAATTCCATTAATGGAGAAATCTGAAGGGATATCGTTTTGTGATGAAATAAAGACAGCATTAGGGGTAATTTTAAAAAAAATTATTCTAGAAGAGCTTTTAGAGTCTATAAAGCTATCTCAAAAGCCTATTTTATTTAACGGGGTTATTTTATAAATATTTGTGAGTTTTTCTTTTAAAATAAAAACTAACAATAAATTTAATGTAAATTTTTTATGCCAAGTCCACAAAACTTGGATTCATGAGGAAAATATTTTCAAATTTGTAATGTCAGAAAGCGGGGCAAGCAGTGACGTTAATCGTGAAACGTTTTATGTTAGAACGGAAGAATGTAATAAATATTTGAAAGTAGGCAGAAACGTAAATCTGTTGTTGAAAACGCAAAGTAATAGTTGTAAATAAATTATTTTTGAAACTACATGCTTTTTTCCATCACTAAGAAAAACGGAGGGCAAAATTAAAGATATGTGTTGAGATTTTTCAAAAAGGAATAGAAGGAACATCACATTCTACTTACATAATAATTCAAACTGATATTAGGATTTAAATAAAATATACGCAAAATTGATGAATGTTTTATAAAAATTATTCCACTTATGAAATAATTGACAAGAAATTTTATAAATGTAATAATACTTTCAAATGCAAAACTCAAATTTATAGATAATTTTCTTCGACGAAATATCACCTCACATTGATAATAAAGAGAGTTTAATTGCTTTATTTTAAAATCCTCTTTTTTGTTGCTTTAAATATTAAGTTTTTCTGGCATTATTATTTTTGATAGGACATTTATTGTAATATTTTTTCATTAATTCATTTTGTTTTCCTTTGCATTTTCACATACATTGAATTGTTTAAATTCTGATATATTTCTGTTTGCTTATATCAAAATATATCTCATTAAAAATGAAAATTACTTGTAAAATATTAGAAATATTTGTATAATTCAAAGCAAATTGTTGTGTTATCCATGCATCTTAATAATAGGTAAGAATTTCTATACTTCCCTAAATACTGAAATGTCCGACAAACAGCTGCAAAAGACTTATTCCCCATCATCTCCGCGCTGCGATTTAAGCTTTTAAATAGTTTCATTGTATTTTCCCAAACATTTCGGCTTAAGAGAAATGCTACACATTCTTTCGCAACTCGGAAAAGTATTCTGAACTACATTTTAGAAACGATGTATCAAGAAAGGAAGTTTTAATCATAACTGAAATGGTGCATTTGTTCCTTGAAACTTTAGGACTGCTCTAAAACTAAGTATTGTTAGTTATTATTAGAAATATGGATATTCTATTTTGAATAAGACCAGTATGTGATTATCGAGTACACGGACTCTTTGCTTTTAGAAATGTTCTAACGTTTTATTTAGAAGGTATTGTTTTGTTTAAACCTTCTGTTAAGTGGTCGAAAATTCTCAAAGTGAATATTAAGAAACTAGTTTTATTCAAAAACTGGCGTTGACTTATTCCATGAGAAGGTAAACTGTAATAGAACACTCGATCTTTCATCAACAGTAATTAGCTGAACAAGAACAAATTCAAATTTGCATATATTTGTAGAATTTTTAAAAGAAAAGTGCATTTGACCGAATTATTATTAGAACAATACATTTGAATGAAAATTTGGAATATTTATTAAATGAATCCTCCTAATATGAGTGTTAAGAATCCTTAACTTTTATTAACATTTGACAAAAGCTTTCTTTTTTTCAAATTTAGCACTGAGCTTATTCAAAAATTCATCAAATGAATTATCTTAAATGGTATTTAAAGATTTCAAAAAGTAATAAATTTAAGTGTTTGTATTCCAAGGAGAGTGGGAAACTAATATATATACCTGAATTAATGTATTTTTCAATAGATTTCAATTCATAATTCTTCATTAAGATCTGACATTATTTCGTTATTTGTTTGTAAACATCACACTTACAGTTGCTTGCAGATGTTTAGAACAATATCCGGTGTTCAGTATTATTTTTTCCTAGATAATTGTGTCATCTAATGTGTTGATTGCGTCAGACGCATTTTACTGCTATAAATAAACAAATCCATCTCCTTTATCCTCAGTTGTTTATGGATTTTGCTTAAAACTGTTCAATTACTTTAATAGAGGAAATCTTTCACTTACGTTGTAGCAAGAATAGTGGCCCAGCATAAAATTGGATTTTTAGAGTGTGATATGCTCTCGAAGGTAAATTTGAAAACTATTTCCTGATGTTAGACCACAGATATTTGTTCATTCATTATTCCTGTAAAGGAAAGCCATGTTGACTTACTTTAAGAAAAAGAGACGACCTAATTCACAGAACAGTGACAAAATTGGGTAGAAGAACAGTGGAGTATGCTGTTGTTTTCCAATGAATCGAGACTATAAAAATTTTCTACACGTGCTATGTGTGGTTACCAACCACGGTTGTGGCTACCGCCGTATAAATGTTGCGGTTCCCACAAGCTACAGGGGCCTAACATGTTTCAGCAAAAAATAACAAAATGTTTATGGGATTCCAAAAAAGGGGTTCCGAAGCAATTCTGATAGAGGCCAACCCAGGCCTAGCTACTTTAGTGTTATCGATCAAGTGGAAAAATATATAAAATAATGAATAATCAGTTTTAAGTGTGAAACATCCTGCAAACAAAATGATATGGGATGAAATGTCTGTGTCTAGCACTGCTGTTCTATATTCAATGCCCATGAAACCCTTTTTAATGCGAGTCAGTAAATTGTTAAAAATAAATTGAGTCTTCTCCTGGGTGTTCATCGATGCTAAATTTTTATACATGTAAAGGTTCAGTGTTAGAAAGCAAGGCATGTTGAGGATTATGCGATGGAAGATAAAATCTATGGGTCTGATTGGTCAGGTAACTGTACAAATTTCAATATCATAGAGAAACCATGTTGTATTTGGAAAAATGTAGTTATCTAAATGCAAACATTTAAGGCTACAATACCTGTTAATGCTATAAAGCACATCTGTTGTATAAAATTTTTAAAACATAACCAGGTTCTTATTTATAGCATAACTAACAATTTTCAGAAGTTATTAAAAACATAAGAGGAGCTATAAGATACTGACATGACTGAAATAACCTTGTAAGAGTGTTATGTACTTCTGGGTGTGCGGAACTTTAATAAATCAGACTTTCTATATGCAGCCTTAATTTTTTGCAAGCTACCATAGACGAAATATGAAGGCTCCTGGAGGAATAACCAAGTTAGCCTAAAGTGCTTAGGGTGACTAACTACTCAAGACTAAAGACTACTTTAGTCTACCATTATAGACTAAAAATATTTTATTTTCTTTTTACTGAAGAAGTTCATAAGCAAGATTTACATAACAGAGCATTTTTTCTCGTATATAAGAATGGAAGAGTATTTTGATATTAATTATAAAGTTTACGATGTACAAGGGCTGGTAAAAGATACAAGGGAGATACCGATAAAGAAAAATGCGATACAGGGAAAAAACTGTAATAAATTATTAATCCATCCTTTCAGTCCAATTCAATGCGGGCATATAGTTACTACAAAGCAAATAAAAATCAGTAAATTAATTAACCAAGAAAACTTATTGCAAAATACCTGATACGAAAGATTAACCATTTATGGAAATGATTCCGCTGCTTTATGTTAATAATTTTTTCCTACTTAAGAAAGAAAAAACTAATCCTTTCTTTGGAAAAGGAATGGACACCGATTTAGAACTATTATTGCATACAATGTACACGTTTTTAAAATTATAATCATACTAAATACAATTTTCAATGAACTCAACTTCAAATGCATTAAACACTTTGAATTGAAATAGATAAATAAATCCAAAAAATGTCGTATAATCATAGCCAATATAGATTGAGAAACATGGTGCTACATAACTACAAAATAAAATACGCTTTGCAAAGCATATTGTATTAATTTTTTGGGTGCAATGGACAGTTTGACATTTTGTTACTCCTCTAATGAAAAAGCAGGGGAAAAAATTTACAAAGGAAAATAAGTGTTGTAGAGCAAAATTTTCGATATTATTCAAATGTGTTTTTGTAATTTTTAAATTTATCAATTTTTGTAAGTATCAAGGCTAAGTAAAACATGAATGATAAAACTACGATGTATTCTTTTTATTTCTAAAGAAAACTATTTGTTAGAATATTTAATATTAAATAAATGTGTGTGTGTGGTGAAAGTATTATTCTATTTCCATTTATGACAAAAGATATTATTTTCAAAACTCATGCAATATCTACAGTGAAATATTTAAAAGTATACCTACGGTGTACATATGGGGAAATACTTACCTCTTTTATATTTATACATAATTGAAAAATAACTAAATTCGCAGATATACTAAAAGATTAAATTTCCACATATATTGCACGAACATATATTTATTTCTTATAATTTTTGTTAATTTAATAATACAGTGTTATTAATGAATCCACAAAGTCAATAGAAAGTACTCTAAATTTTCTGAAAACGTTTCAAAGCCATGACCTTTTTATTATCGATTCATTTCTAATGTATGTTTTCGAATTTAATTATAATTGCAAGGAGAAACTGGTTTTTTAAACTATAGCCATTAGACTTTGCATTATATCATTAATCACTTTTCCAATTAAGTATTTTGTTTGCTGGAAATGAGTAATTTGTAATATAAATGAACAGAAACATGAATCGAATGAATGTTTATAATCTGAAAATTTTATTTATCTTATACATATCGGAACAAATGATTTGTTTCGTTTAAATTACTTGCAAATTTATTATAAATTTAGATTTTTTCAGTCTTGAAAGGATGAATACATAATAATTTATCCGATAAATTGAAAAAAAAACATTCATTTAAATTTACCATGCAAATTTACACTTAGATAAAACTAGTTTCTTCTTAATTAATTTCTGGAAGTGGTAGGGATAAACCCATTATTATGAATTATCCTTTATGTACATATATACATAAATGTAATAATTTAACTGCATAATTATTTAAAATTCTAATCTTCAAAATCTGTATCCAAATAAAAAATTACTAATGCCCTATTTTGAGCCTTATTTCTCATTAAAAAATTAAAGCCGATATTTTATTCATGATCCCTTTTTAAAAGATTTAGAGTTTGCATTTCTTAGGAAAATATCTTAATATTTAATACTTTGCAGGTTCCTTTCTGAGCGATTAAATTTTTTCCTAGGACACTTACCTAATTTCTTAAAATAACTAACATTTACTTTCACTTGAACACGTGATTATTTTTTCCTATTATATTTTTTTCTTATATTTTCATATAGAAAAGAGTTAATTCAAACTGTTCATGGCCCCTGAGTAATATATAAGAGGCTGAACTCTCTCTTTTTATTTATGTTTTTAAATTACCTACCTTAACGAGGGTTGGATAATTATCCAGAATTTTTAATTGCTCTGTAACAACAAAAAACAATTTACATTATATGCATAAAAATCAAAAATTTTAATCTTGTACTTAAAATTATTTCCGCATCTGGTATTAATAGCACTGTTATTATTAGAAGCTATTTAAGTAACTGTATATCTAAAATGTTAATATAATTAGATTACTTTAAAAATGTCAAATGCATCTTAGTTATTATTTACATTTATAAGAAACTGGACTCCCCTTTTTCTAGATAATATGTATACATATTTATATTTTTCAAACGTAATATTTTTATAAAGAATTTTTCATTTGTTAACTTTATTTGATTTTTAAAAAGCTTCTGGTCTAATTGATGTGCAACATAATTTGAAATCTTTTATAGTAATGCACAGACCAATCAGAAAAAGAAGCGACTGCTCATGATATATATTTAATGATGTTTCTCCTTGCACCTTAGTGTAAATATATCACTAGGGAAAAACATTTTCGGACTGGAACTCAAAATTTTTTATTCATCTAAAGCACAGTGTTGTGTGTGACAAAAAGAATTTTCTCAGCTATTGTTCAGAGCTTAAATTTTAAGTATTTCTCAACTGACTTAAAGCTAACAAGGTTTGACTGCTCTTGGAGATTTTAACTGTTATTTATACCGGTTTAAATTGGCGGCTTGTAAAATTTGTGCTTGCAGTGCTGCTAGTGAATATGAAGAGTATATTCATCTGCACTGCAGTTTGTATGCGAGTATGCAAATTACATTTAAGGCAGATTTCAAGAGTTTGTCCATTTGTTAGTCTACTGTGTTACAGACTACTGTGATTGAAAGTGTTACCTTCTTCCATAACCTTGATTTTAGTTCAAGTTTTAAATTTATCCTGTTCGTGATTTCTTCTCCGATTTCTAAAACGCACCTCTTATAGACTCAAAGATTGTGCTCCGTTTGAATGGGATTTTACAGTTAGAGTTCAGTTTTATTAGCCTTAATCAGTTTTATTAGCCTTAACGATGAAAAGCCCTGGAATTTTGAAATTATTTAAGCGCAGTGGATTAAGATTAAAAGTAACTGAAGGCGGAAAAAAATAATATATCCAATAATCACAATATTTACTACTTAGAAATTGCTCACATATTGAAAAACAAAGCAAAATAATAATAATAATAACGATATCTATTTAAATTCAATACAAATGTAATTACAGGATTTTTTCGTTCGTATGTTATAAATATAATTTCACGCTCTTATGCTTAATTTTACAATTTCATCAATTTCAACGGTAAAACACTTAAACCATTCATTTCTGAGAGCCTCAATTTAATAATTTAAGCTTTTAATGGAAAATTTTACTACAGGTTATTATTCCAAGCTAGGGCTAAGAATCTCCCCGGAATTAGCAGTTATCCGGAGTGATAATTTCTACTAAATCTATAAAAAAAAACTTTTATCGCGTTTTGCCCACATTCACTTTACTCTATTTCTACTTGTTGGATGCATTGCATGCTGTTTATATTTCTCATAATCCAATCAAAGCAAACAACCTTTTTATGCGTATAATTGGTTGATATTTAAGCTTATTAAAAATCATGAAATTCTTATTCTTTCTTCTTTACCTCAGATGGGAAGGATATAGGATGTCTGAAAAGTATGACTACATATTCAAACTGGATGGATGAATGTCCAGGTTTTTCGAAGGGTTTATCGAATTTAAATCCAAAATTTATGTACAACGGAAATGAGGCACCACCACTCTGGAGTTTGGAAGTGAGAAATGTTCCCCGGGAGATGAATGGAAGAAGTCCAATTAAGTGGCCACCCAGATCTCTAGACATAGATCTTTGAACTTCTTGAAGAGATATGGGAAAACCTTTGCTTACCAATCTTCAATTGTTAACACTGATGGTATTAAATGTTGAATTACAGTGGCAATTTAGATTTTTGATCTTGCAGTCCTTCATAAAACGTAGCTAAGCATCTCGCTTACGTTAAATGTGATGTGAGTAACTCTTGGTGCGCACATTGAAAGCGTGCAATAGATCATTGTAAAAAAACTGTAACATTTTCTGTATGGAACAAAAAAACCGTAAGTAAATAGTTTTCTTTCTTTTTTTTGTAATTAATATGTGAAAGTGTGTTCAAACTTTTCAGACACCCGGTATATTAATTACTTTTCATCATATCTTAAGAAAGCCGTTTCCTACAGTTTCGTAGAGCAACGATGTTCTTATAGGCAATGACTAGGTTTAAGAGCTTTTTTTATTAATAGCATTCGGGCAGATTATTATTTGAAGTTAGCTCATATAAAAAATAAGTGGAATTCTAAGGCATCAAATACAGTTACATGGCAGCTAGTAAAGGAAAGCACACCAATTCCGAAGTTGTCTCGTCAATTGCGGGTGACTCAAATTTATAAAAATTGCAAGGACTGCAATGTTATCTCTGTCCTGCATAGAGCCGTAGGAGGAAGAGAAGGATGACTAGCCATATAAAATAATCTATCTATTTATTAATTACACAATTTAACAACACAATTCAAGCCATTTCTACGAGAAGACATGTTCTCAATCTAATCAATATATGGATTAATAACAAGATGCTTGAGTTATGAGAAGACTTTAAATAACGACCCTCTTATTTCAGGATCAAATCAACTACCCCAATTATCTGAGCAAGAATTAAACTTTAATGATCAACCATCACTTTAATTATTCCATCTATCAAATTTTAAAAATACTCAATAAAATACTGTAATACCTGATCAGTATAAATCTATCTTATCTCCTCACTTTCTCTCTCTCTTTTAGCTTGAAAACCAAGACTATATATAGCCGTCCTAATCTGAATAACCAAGTTTTCTTCTTCAGAAGTTTGGCTTGGAATAAACTCGAATTTATAGACAAAAATTCCCCAAGAGGATTATATTAAAGAAAGGACGTGGATAAATCCGTCACAAAATCATCACCAACAGCTCATATTTTATTTCTGTGTGCGAGGTTAATTAAAAAAAATCGCAGAGTTATTGTGCAATAATACGAAGATACTACATAATTTGTAAGCAGTTAAGGTATTTAGAGGATTCTTTTAGAACGATATTTTATGGTGATGAGCAAAAAAATCAAATTGAATTTTGCGAAAAAGAAGTATTCAAAAAAAATGTGAGTATGTACTCAATTTCGTTTTAATTAAAAGTTCATAATTTGTTGCATAATTTAAGGAATTCTTTTATGTATTTGTTAACCTTATATAAATATACGTATCTATTGCATAAATATCCATATTATAAAGCTTAATGGAAACTGCTTTAAAAAAATCAATTTTTGGATTCCATTATGCAATTATTTATGCATTTCACTGAATAATATTTATGGGATGATTATTTCTGATAATGATTTGCGTCAATGTTTCTTATTTTATCCGAAGTGTTTTCTTTAGATATATTTCTTTCTCGTCCTTACAAGTATATTATTTTCGCAAATTCATTCATTGGTTCATTCATGCGAACTAATTCTAAACCCTTCACAGCCACGCTCAACAGTGCCCCCATTGAAAAAAATGCAGGAAATTCCATTTTCACCTCAACTCAACTCATTACCTAAATAACAATTCTAAATAAAATGAAGAATTCGACCTAACAAGCGGAAATTTCCATTCTCTATGCAAATGTTCTCGGTGATGCTATGAATATTAAAGATGTGATTCGTTATTCCACCAACCAAGAAAAATATCGTTTCCGATTTTTAATTCGGAACTGTATGTCTGGAGTTGGAATGAAAGTAGCAGGTGCGTTGGAAAGAACCGATGACAAATGCATTGTCTTCGACGAGTTTTGTGTCTGTGGGGAGGTTGCGATCACGCAATGGTAATGACTATAAGAGCGATTGCAGTTGGAACTCTGTCACGTTTACTTGGCACTATACTTCATTGTCGGACACAGGGATCAGAGAGATAAAGAAAAAAATATAAATAATTTATCTCGACACTCTTTCTCCGAAGTTATTTCTACAGGAATTACTAAAATTACTGATCTGTAAGTTCTTTAGAAATGAGATTTTTTACGTGTGCAATCATATCCTTAATACATGTAATCTCGACAGATTAAATACAAGTGAAGTTTTATTGAGTTTTTTATTTCTCAGAGTATTCTGCTCTAATGTAATAGCTATCTAATTTCTTTTTTTAAAAGCTAATTGATAATAATTTTTAGTATTACTCTCTTTTTCGACAAATCTACTAGCCATTATTAATTTTCTTTTAAAATCATATTTTAACTTCTTAATTTTTCAAGACATTAGTGAGAGCACAAGTATTTAAAGATATAATATCTGTGGTTTCTTAATAATCCTAATTATTTTGAGTTACATTTGCTAAAGTTTATTTTTCTTTTAATAATTCTATTATAGTTATATGAATTTATGCATGTTACATAGCAATGAAGCACAATTGAATAGCTTTTTTTCGATTATATTTGATAGAAAATTCAGATGAAATATCATTGGCCAAAAGGCTCAACAGAATATGACTTTTTTATATTTTATATGTCAATTTTTAACAAATGTTCCATATCTGTTTTCCCATACAGATATTTTTAGTAAAACAGTTTTTGAAACTGCAGCGTATCTATATAGAAAAATATAACAAACTGTTGGATGTTCTTTTTCTATCAAATCCAGAACTAAAATAAGTTGACTATCCTTATAATTTTAACTATTCTTTTCTTTACACTTTGTTTGTACAAACTCTTTTGATTACATATAAAAGAAATTCCTTTATTCACAGTGAATGGCACCTAAAAAGTCAACTAGAAAAGTTTTTTTCTCAAATAAAGGCGTTTTTGTGATTTTTTTTCTCTTTTTTTTTTGAAACACAAGTTCTGAAGACCCTTTTCCTAACGTGACTAGTTTAAAAATTCAATTCTCCACATGTGACAGAAGCAAAAAGAAAATTCTTGTCCCTACCAATTTTAAACCTTACGCACGTTTCTTGGTTGTTTTTTTTTTCTATTCTGACCTACTTCGTTCTTCTTTTTCTTTCCCGCCCCCTTTCGTTCTAAACCTGGATTCAGAATCCGTCTTTTCCTTGTGCTTTCGATTTCTAAGCCGTGTTTCATTCAGGCTTGAACTTCTCGCATTTTCACTTCTTTTTATCAGCCTTTAGGGCCGAAGTGGTGTAGAGAAAGATAAATCCAAAATTCTAATGCTGCGAAAGAGACTTTCGTAAGATTCTCGACAAAAAATCTTGAGCGTTTGTTTTCGAATATGTTGCGAGCTTCTGTTAGGTTTTCTCATTCTCACGTCTTTCAGATACAGTTCTCGAATTACTACGAAGGATTATCTCTATTGAGAGCACGTCACTGTACTTAGGGTTTATTCTTATTTTGCAAATTTCATTTAAATTCTACAGGAGATGCAATCGTTTAAAAACATTTAATCACTAACCAAAGGTGAATTTTTTTATATAAATATCAAGATCATAATTAACTTTAAAACTTAACTTCCAATATAATGAAGAGGTCTGTGTGTAATATAAAACATTTTTGTGTGTGATTAGTCTATAGACATTTTAAAATTGTTGCGTAAATCTATAAAAATTTTGAACTTTAATGTCTAATTAGCTGATTTAGTTTGGCTGGAACTCTCGCTCGCAAAAGTGTTAGAAAGCACCAAAGGAGGCGAACACATTCATAAAACCAACACTTTTTTATTATGATTATCATATCTTTATCTAAATTTGACCTAATTCATGGGCGAAGTCTAAATTATTACTAACTTAAATATCTATAATAATTGGTTCAATAATTATCAAGAATTCTGGATCCACATCAGTATTAATCATCCTAAATTTACACGTCTGATCATTTTATTTGAACTCCAGTAGCTTTATTATATCTATAACGCTTTAGTTTCAGCTTCAGCATGACAACAATTGCCAACCTCTCTCTCCGACATGCCTCTTCACTTGACCCTAAACAGCAACTATCATTAGCATAAATCGCGGTTCCTTTACAGAAAGTGATTTTATAATCATATAACGGCAGGGAAGTATTTACAATGGAGTATTAGTAAGAATCGTGAATAAAATCCGTTACAAGTTTAATGATTTGTTTAAACATCTAAGAAAAACTAAGCAAGCCTTTATTAACTGTTTAAGTATTGTTTAAACTACCCGTGACTTTCTTAGGGAAAATAATTATTTAATTTTTTTTGAGGATTGATTTTATTTATTAGATATAATATTTGTACAGAAAATGACAAAATGAATTAATAGTTTGGTGAAAGATGTACATTAGTTTAAATTGTTTAAGCTGTGATACCAGATGTACCATGCAATCTAATATAGATAGGTTTGGTGATTGGAAAACCAGTAACAATGCATTTCATATTACGCACAAAAAAATTCAATAAGTAACAATCAGTCGAGAAACAAAATCAATTAAAACACTCTAAGATGAAATGTCCCAAGGCTTATGAATACAGTAGAACGTCATATATATATATCTGAACGTTTTTTATCCGGAGCGTCAAATATCCGAACCAAAGTCCGGATAAGTTTTTGAACAGTGCAATGCTCAACAGTTGCTTCGTGTGAGGCCAAAAGGGACTAGAAACCCAAAGGTCAGAGATATTTTGGGAATTTCAGCTGTGTGTGATTTGGTAAACATCTGGGCGGAATATTAGGTCAATTTGTTTCCAAGTGAAGGGGTGTATACGTGCTCTTTTGGTGAGTTTTGTTGATGTAGAAACCTGGATGGTATGAGATGCTGAAGATTGTGGATTTCAAATGCTGAAGGATGACGAGATTGTGACTTCCTTGCAAGAAGAATCCGACTATGTTGACAATGAAACGGATGAAAACGAAGACCACAACGAAAGTAGCAAGAGTCCATCAAATGCTGAAGCGTTTGCTGCGTTAGAGACAGCTATGGAGTAGTATGAACAACATTCAGAGTGTTGTCTTACTCAACTACTTCTGCTCAAGAGAATCAGAGACCTTGCAGCGAAAAAACGAAGGTGTACAATGGTACAGCGAAAAATAAGTGATTTTTTTCCATAATCAAGGTAAAATTACGACATTTTGCACGTATTTTGCATTTTCTTCAAGCACGCTTCCCGCATGTGATGATTTTCAATATTTGTATAGTGCCCAGGATCATTTACTGCAAGGATCGCATTCGGTTGTCGGTTATCCGAACAATCGCGTTTCCAAACGGTGTCCGGTCTGCATAAACTTCTACTGTATATCAATAGAAAATCGATGTAAATGAAAGAAATCGTAAAAATTCATTGTTGTTTGATGGGACAAGAAATGTTATTTTATGTGTTTATCTATATAATATTAAGTGACAGCTGTAGCTAAGGGGTTTGGGTCACGAAATGGTTGCAGGAATGTCGTGGGCTCGAGTCCTGGTGCCACTGAAGACCCACTTTGTAGAAGTGGCCAATGTTCGTTAAATCTATCGAGACTCAATGTCCTCACATTGGTGTGGTGTAGTAGTTAAGTGATTGAGTACCAGCTCATGTATCGAGCTCAACCTTGCTCGAGGTTCAAAATTAGTAGGTAGCTCTCGTGTGGTTTTATAGTGCGACATCAATATATATAAATCTTTGTCTATATTATTAAATATTATAATTAATAGTACTCTTGAGAAGCCGAAGAGAAATATGAATAAGATATTAGAGAAATATATTTCTTTCATCGCAAATTTTAAAGCTTAACAGATTGTGTAATACACATGATATTGCTCTTTTGCCGCCATTCAGTTAATTAATTAATTTATTTATTTTAACACTTATTAAATCTCAACAATCAAAGTAACTTTTATTTCGACTGTAATATACATTAATTCTTTTAAATGAATACTACATCGAAGGTCAAAATAACCCAGGCTAGAAATTTTATTTTTACCCCTCTTTTAGTATTCAACTAAAGGTTGAGAGGGAAGATTCTCGGGTCTGAAATTTCATTTTCCATAGAACTAGCAGGCTCTGTTAACTTATTCATAGGTTGGGGGAATTTCATTTCCCTAAAGGATCTCCTATTTCTCAACTGCTAGTACTTTGCGGTTGGAAAGAAAAAAAATGGTCTGCATAGTGTGATATAGACCTACATACTATACACAGTTGCAAAGATGTATAGCTTGTGCTCGATAAACAGAGGAGTACCGCCTTTGCAGTAAAAAGATGTTGTTTACGTGCGGCTCGTAAATCTGTTTATTATTTTAGTTGCAACGATAGTGGCAGAATAAGTTTAAATAAAAACTTATTAGCCCAGATTTTTTTTGGACCCTTATCAAAGTTTTACAATTTTTTTCTTCTAACTGAAAAAAAAAAACAGTTAAAATGTATATGTGTTTCTTAAATTTGCAGGAATAGTTGACTAAAATAAAATTTTGATTTAGCAACTTCTTTTTTCATAGAAAATTATCCTGATTTTGTTTTCATACGTCGAGTTTTAAAAATAAACAGTAGTTGAAGGCACACAAGTACGAAAGAAGCAACAACTTTGGAACGTTTGGAGGAATAGTTCGAAAAATTATCATGATAGATAAATCTGAGTAATTTGAAATGAACCAATTAGTTTTATCTGCTATTTTAGGCTAATTTTGAAATTAGTTTTAATATTATTTTAAATGTGTTATCAAAAACGATTATTTTACTTTGCCCATAAGAATTTAATTAAAAGTTATTTTACTTGAACGTAATACAACAAATTTAATTATTTTTGAGGAATTGTATTTTTTTGTTAAAAATTATTACACAAACAGTTTCTATCTATCTATCTATGTATATATATATATATATATATATATATACTATATCCTATAAAATCACCATTTTAAAAATGTGTTGAAGATATAAGGAACTATGAGTTAATTAAAAAAATCAAAATAATAAATTTTCATACTAAAGTTTAATGTTATTAATTTAATGATAAATGTTTTTAAACATACAATTTTTTAAGCGTAAGATATTATATGTTCAATTTTCTGTGCTATTGTTCTTTAACAAAATAATTGATTACAACATTTTAACTGCATTTTACGATAAAAATATTATTTTATAATATACTTTAAAACAAGTATATATAAGAATTCTTTATTTTTGTCCAATTTACCACAAGTAAACTGTAGAAAGACGGTAATCCACTACAAACACACGGTGTCTTCAGCGTCACTTGACCATGGTTCAAAATTACTCGGTCCGTCGCCTCGTGTAGCTGAACAGTGCGACGTTAATATTTACTCACTCACTACGAGCACACATGATTACATCATTTCTTATTTTACTTTTTTTTTTTTTTTCTTTTTTTTTTTTTTTTTTTTTTTTTTTTTTTTTTTTTTTTTTTTTTTTTTTTTTTTTTTTTTTTTTTTTTTTTTTTTTTTTTTCGCCTCGTGTAGCTGAACAGTGCGACGTTAATATTTACTCACTCACTACGAGCACACATGATTACATTCAATTTACTATGATTTTTAGCAACTGCCATTTTATGTTTGATATGTACTACCGCATATTCTGCAACTTCATTCTTCTTTTCCAATATTTCTTTTTGTCACTTTTTTCAGCCATTGTCGTTTTATTTAATATTTTTGCAGCGAAGAGTTCTGCTTCGTCTACATAAAAATGATTCCCAGCCCCATGTATCACTAGAAACACAATGTAACTGTTATCCTACGTATGGTTCTAAGCTTTCAATGGAATGGCAGGGATTTTTGTAGAAAAAAAATCTCACCTAATACCACAGGTAATTTATTCCAGATGAGAAAACCAGTATGAAATAATGTAGCACTTTAATATTCCAAGTGAAAAGACAGTTTGGTATTTTATTATATCATTTTTATTTTTTAAAATTTTCATGTTCTTTATGAGCAGACCTACTACAAATACCATTATTTATAGTATACTTGTTTATATCTAACATGAAATGGTGACTGAAAATAAATTTTACATTTATTTAGAGTTAACCTTTCTTTTTATACAATATCTGAAAGATAGACGTTAATTATAACACTGCCACACATTTAGGTCAAAAGCTAAGCATTATCATTAAATTCAATCTAATCTTCATTAAATTCAATATACTGCAATGATATCTATAGTACAGGGGTGAGCAATTGTTTTTGGCTCGGGGATCACATTGTGGATGCAGATTATACTGGAGTGTTACACCTATATTTCAAGTAGTTGATTCCATTAGTTAACTTTACATCGCAGAACAGATACAAACTGTACCATAAACATTAAAAAGTATGTTAAATAAAATAGATTTATTCAATTTATTTCTTGTGGTAGTTTCATATTTATAGATGCAAACAAATAATTTTAAAATCAGTTTACTGAGACAAATACACCAGTCTAACTTCTCTGCATTTTTTTTCAAATCAGGAGTAAGATTGCTTGCCACGCAGCCTACAAGTTAATGTTAGCCAACTTGCATCTGTATTTTCTCTTGTTAATATTAATTCAAGAAAAACTCTTACAAATATTCTAGTATGCTGACCCAAATATAGAAAACATTTATTAAGTATTTGGATTTCTAATTTCTTGACATCTATGTAAAAAGAAATTTATTGTGGGCCGCATATGGCCCTCCTTCCGCTACTTACTCACCTTTGTTATCGCATATAAGTTTTAGATTGACGAGATCAGTTGAAATAAAAATAATAACGAACGTTGATTCCAAAATTGCTTTCAAACCAGTCTAATCTCAACTATCATTTTTAAAACATCAGAAGTTATATGCAATAACTCAAAAAAAGAAAAAGTTTTGCTCTTCAAGAAGACGATTTCTTGACTAATATCAAAGCAAATTAACAAAACTCAAGTAGAGATCGAAGTGAACTCATAGAGGCACATGATATAAAAGATTTCCTTGGAACTAAAAAAGTTAGAGGTAGAATAAATGACATGCTCCAAGAATCTCGAATTACGTGGAGTCATTTGTAAAGAAAATATTGAGATGGATGAGATAAATCTTAAGGATGATTTATACTTTTTTTTATTTCTTTGGTATACATCTCATTTAAATCGGATTTCAAGAACTCATTGATAGCTTATATGATAAGATTAATGTTCCCCCCTTTCTTTCACATTTCAGAGAGGAAAGGACTGAATATGGTCAATTTCAGCTATTCAAAAATGGAAGAATAATTTTTCTTGTATATAAATCGAAATTTGCTTTTCTTTTTGAATACATTCCCTTTCTTAAAATACTAAAAAGGTCTTGTTTCAATGAGTGTAATCAGTATATTTAAATCGATATTTTGTTAAGGATTATGATTTTAGTATACAACTATGGACAATTGAGATGTTTCTACATAAATTTGAAACGTTATTGAATATCCTTCAAAACTAAACAGTTCTCTTAAGACAAATGTTAAAGAAAAGTTCACAGCAATTTAATAATGCAGCTAGATTAATTTTTAAATCTAATATTAATTAGGAGAACTAAATTCAATAATTTTGAAAATTTAATATTGAAATTTTGAATAAAGTAACGTTCAGTAAAGAAACATATCATGTCTCTCTGTGAGTGATTTATTTATTCAAATAAAAAGTTGTTTTACATAATTTCCGTAAAATGTATTAATTTTTATAATTAATTCCTTGCTTTACTTAGGTTCAGTGTCCAATGATAAATTTGACGCAATTATTGCATTATCATTACTATCCAAGAGAGAATGCTATAAGGATGAAAAGTAGTGAGGATTTGTAAGGCTTAAATTCCAACTAATACCAGTTGACTTAAGCAACAAAGATAATGGTTAGTTTTCAAGAGCTTAGAAGTATATTTCCATTTATCAAACTAATCAAGTGAACAACAATAGAGTTTCTTCACTTAAATTCAAGGAAAAAATAAAAGATTATACATTATATACAGTTATTTTAATAAAAAACTGTATAAGAATTACACTTTTAGCCATCAAAAACTCACTACCTTATATAAAACATATGATAATTGTGAAATTTCCCCTTGAACCAACCGAAGAGCACCGGAAATCCTTTGAATGGAGTTACACAGTAAGACAATTCATTTCTTTTCTGCCAAAGCTTATAATCTGTAAGACAAGAGGGTAGAAGGCATATGGAAACAGCCTAAGAATATCCACGTCTATGTGAAGAGTTAATAAATCTCTTTCGGAACTAATCGAGTAGCCGACAAGTGATGCCCATAATCCAGACAGGGAACGCCTGGAGCGACAAGACTCGATAGCTACCGGGATCACTAGAATCATTCTTCAAGGTAA
>BMAO01006543.1:0-57778 GCA_019973975.1 Trichonephila clavata
GTAAAATTAATAACTTTTTTCAAAAAATTGTTGAAATATCTACAGCAGTTTGGTTGAAATAGCTATGAAGCGTAGCCGCATTGTTAAAAGATTCATTGAGATGTATTAATGAATCGGCTGGAATTAAAGGATTCATTCTACCCCGTAGTTTGTTGTATTAAAATATAACTATGGCTTTAAGTCATCATTTGGAAGGGTGACGTCGCACAGTGGTCAGTTTTCCCTGTCTGGCGCTCGGAAACCCCAAAAATGAAATTGCGCGGAAATAAAAAACAACCCACAATTTAAGGTCCTCTTGAGTTACCTAGCCATGTGGTAAACATTTTTTGTCAGTACGCGAATGGATATTTTCAACTATCGGTATATATCGGGTTTGTTCTTTCTACAAGAAACACTTGAGAGCCTCATTTTCCAGTCGGAAGTTCAATCGTTTCGTCTGGAAAAGATTTTGCAGATTTTAGCAGGTTTTTTTTTTTGAAATACATGCCAAGGATAAGTAATTTCTTGATTTGACTTTCAACTTAGGTTCAAGTTCGGTTAAAAATTATAAAACCATTACATTTAGCACAGCATGTAACTCCTACTGACGTATGTTGGTTTTTTGTGTTTAATGGACTAGAACTTTTGGGATTTACACGGACTGATCACAGTAACACTTTAGTCATATAGAGTAGATATAGACATTTAATTTAATACCAAATTTAGCTGCTACTTTCTGCAACTCCCATAGCTTTGATTTTTTTTCCAGCGTTGGCCGATGGTATTACTCGGCGTGCTTATTCAATGTGTGGAAGAATGACAGGATCCCAAGCGTAAAACTAATACTGTTTTGAGTTTTGTTAGAACCACAGCAGACTTTGATAAAATATGAGCACCATCTGCAATATTAATTTAGAAAATTGTTAAAATTTCTGCTCGTTTGTGGGGGGAAAATGGATGAGGTGCCATTGAAATGAAAAGTTCTCCAAGTGAATGATGCGTGGTTGTCAGGGAGAGTAAGATTTATACCATCCAAATCAACTCCAGGTCGATCTTCAAAATCATTCGGGGCATGCAAAGAGGGAAAGGGTACGTCCTCTTCTTGCTGCAACAAGCAAGCAAGAACTAGCATTTGCAACAAGAATGTCAATGCAAGCAGCTGGAGAAAAAGATGCTGCCTTAATTTTGAAACAAGTGATACTTGCTGACCTAGACATTCTACTCGCCTGAAGAAATGCGTAGCCCGACAGCCAGAATCGGCGAAAAAAATGACTCCCGACCAAGCCTTGGCTCTTTATGTCAACACAAAAATGTCAAAGGCCAATATAATAGAATAAAAGGAAATAGAGCAAAGAGTTCCACGTTGATATTTACCCCAAATATAATAAGCTTATAGAGTCTAAAATCAACTGTTATCCTTCTGGTATCGTCATTGATGAAATATCAGCAGAGGTTCCAATGCAAGAGTTTGCTTACCGCACCTTATGCAGATTAGCCAAAGCTCAGGAAGTTTTAATACCAATTGATACCTAAATAGCATTATATCACTGAAGGCAAGGTTTAAAGCTGATGCATGGTAGACACCTAAAGGTTCGCCAGAGTAATAATTTTATAATTTTAATTCTTCCATCATTTGTTTTTCATAAAAATATAATATTTCGATATTATGTGAAGCAAAAAACTTTAAATGTGGTAGATATTAGGCTTTTGATTAAATTTTAGCATATATATCATTTTATTATTTTTTTTTCTTTCCAAAATTAAAATTTTGTAATATCGGTCCCTAAAGGTGTTTAAAACATCCTTAGAAATATTACAAAAAATTAATCAACACAAAAATAATAAAATTTAAAAAATTCTCAAATTTTTTTAAAAAATTAAATTTTTAAAATTTTGTGAATAATATGTGCAAAATTTTATCTCGTATCATTTTCTTAAATAGAAACGTTATATAAAATGCTAAAATGTAATTTTTAAAAACATAAATAAAAAAATGCTTAAAGGGTGCTGGTCAATTAAACACTTCGTATTAACCGTTATTGTATATGTATATTGTTATGTTTGATTGTATTTGTTTAATATGTTAAAGTTTAATTTTTTTAACATGCCTCTCTATTTCTTGTATATATTCTCCAATGTGTCAAATTACTGCTTCTGTTAATATCCTTAGATCCTTGTTTAAAAGCTATTTCCCCTCAGCAATCATTTATTCTTGATCAAATTCAAACTTGACATAAATTAGTTAAGACCCTATTCACCTTATTTCTTGGTAAAAAACAAAAGAGAATAACCAATTTACATTAATTACTACGATTTTTGATCATTAGATATAATTATGCAGACTTCAAAGCTATAAAATAATTTCCGAGCGCCAGATCGGGAAAACTGACCACTGTGCGTCGTGGAGATGATGTTAGTGTCTGCTCTGGAATAATTGTTTAATTGCTGCTCTGAAATTAAGAACTCAATCGGCAATAGTACGTAATGTAGCTCTAATTAAAAACGCACCTAACTGTAACAAAATTCAAATTTCAAGTTATGATATTGAGTGGATGCCGTATGGGTTTCCTTATGACATGATTTCATTTGACTTTCACGCATGTGACGTAGCATGGTGTAGAACTTACTGAACAATGGCATCAATTCATCTGTCATCTTCAGTTGACCATAACTTAGAAATACCAGGCCCACTGCCAATAAACTTCTTGCAATACTAGTTTAATTTCAAAACCTGAAAAGTGTATACATGAAGAATTGTCGAATAACATGGATATACACATATATTTAATGAAGTATATATCTAATTATTTTTATTTTATGTATGTGTATGTGAATAATGAAATAAAATATATCAATTTAATTAAAGATAATATTTATATTAGCATAATTTAAATAATCTGCATTAAAATGTTTGATAATTAAGGTTGCTGTTGCTTAACTATTTTTTATTTTAAGGCTTATTACTTTAATACAGCTCATTATTTTAACAGAAAATTATTACATTTCTTTAAAAAAAATATATCAAGAGCATTTTGTGTTTTATAGTATATATTTGGAAATTCTGATTAATATAGTTTTACAAAAACTTTTAATATTAAAAAGATTAAAAACGTGCAGTTTTTAAATTTATTTAGCATTTTTACAGATATTTATAAAACCTTCGCCACACACGCAATTTAAATATTATACATTGTAACATTTAAAAATTTTGATTATTGTACTCGTAAGTGTTTTTAAGAAAATCTTCATTAAAAATATTCCATTTTCAAAGCAAAAAAAAAAAAAAAAAAGTGTTTTTTTATATGAATTAATGGGAAATCTTGTTTTTTTTAAAAAAACAACAACATATTTTTACTTCTTTAATTATGAAATACACACCTTTCCCAATTTCGAAGGGGGCCACGGTAGTCGAGGGGTCATTCACAAATTCATGGTTGGCGATTCGTGAGTTCGAGTCTTGGTGCCGCTGTAAATCCGCCCTGTGAAAAAGCTGATGGGCGTTAAATAAATATGTCCTGGTTCAAAATCCTCTTTGTAATGTTTTCCCACTACGCAGCTGAGAGAGCGGCTTCCTTATGCAGATAGCATTTCACCGTTCATATCCACACGTGCACCCCAAAAATATTGCAGGGTTTTTTCATTTGACATCCCACCGATAACCGATGGTCGTGAGAAACCCAAAGGCTGGTATTTCACACCTGCGAGCCCTAACCTCGTGTGTAATTTGAGGTGTAAGAAGCGACCGCCCCCAACCCAAGAGAGTAGAGACAGTCCGTTTTGAAACACCCGAAAGAAAGGTTGTGTCCTCCTTCACAAATAGCATTCTCTGTAGAATGGAAATACTCAATAGTTGGAATAATTTGTAACCAAGTGTAAGTATTGTAATTAATAACTGTAGGCGGAATAAGCCACTAATTTGATTTCTTAGGTCCCACTCTATCCATCAATTACCCCAAACACTACATCATGTTGGAGTAGTGTGGAAGTTATGAGAGTGGGGTGCCAGTTTAGTTGTCGTTTTCGTCACTTGACCATGTTCAAAATTACGAGGTCCGTAGCTAACAGCCCAGAGTGTGACGTTAATAAAAAGTTAAAGAAACAATTTTTTCAGTGCCACTCAAATAGATTAAAAATTTATTTCTAAAACGAAAAGAGAAAAAAAAACGAATTTTTAAAAAATTAATTTAAAAATGACCGAATAGATATTTTTTATTAAATCTGTCCACGAACGTATATTAGTAAGGAAACAAAGTGGCATATACTCCGGATCTAGGTATCCGCGAACGTGTTAAATTTCTCATTTTCTTCTTAAAATATGTGATTTGCTTAAAAATTTTAAATCGAGTTATAAATTTAACATATTTTAAATTATTATTTTCAGAAAAATCTTTGTACTAAGGACTATAAGCATATCTTAAACTTATTTTTACATTTAAGTAACATGGCAATAAATATTTTTCAAATTCGATTTTCTTTTTAATTGTTTAAAACGTGCTTTTTATGCAGCTAATTTTTTAATATAGATTTAAAAACGTTGATAAATTCTTTTTACATATTGATTCTCATTGTGTTATTACATCTAACATTTAAATTATGCTTGTTATTTATCCTAGCAATAATCATAAAGGGATTAATAAATTTTACATTGTATGTGTACAACATTAAAATCATGGATTCTAGTAAGAAAATCCGACAAAGTAACGATTAAATTTTTCAAAAAAAAAAAAAAAAAATCACTAAATATTTTTATTTTAGCTATTTAAAATAATATTTTGTAAGAAACGTATATAAAAATAAACTGATTAAATTCCTTCAAATGATAATTCTGATATTTGTCGACATTTAGATTGATTTTACAGTTGCTAGAATTTATACATTTCTTTTTTTTTTTACTTTCGTTCGTTGCATTGAAACAAAAACTATGTTAGTGAGACTAAAGTGTATTAATCATGCAGTACAACAAAGCAAAAAATGACTAAAGAAAAAAAGTAGTCGTTACTGGATTGCTTTGGCGTCCAATCAACTGTTATATTATGCCTCGCGGGAAGTTACTGGTACTTCAACCACGAGTTATATGAATTAGGAAATATATTCTTTTTTATATATATTTCTGCCTGCAGCATTACCAAATACTTTGTGGTGTTTGGTGATTGCATCTACTTATTTACAATCCTGGTTTTCTCGTGCAACTTAGGTAATCAGTGTAGTATAGGGGTCGTTTGTTTAGTTTCGTGATGTATTTCAGCATATTATTGAACAGAAGAGAATATTAAAGTAATCAGTATTGCCTTTTTACATGTTTCGCAAAGAGAAGTTCAGTTTCTGGAATTGTATTCTGATTTATTTACGCACATAATGGCTAACATTTTAAGAATTACAATAACAACAACAAAAAGTACTTATGCCTGCTTTTACCGGTAATGAATTATTTTTTTTACTAATTGTTCTAAGTAAAATTTTGCAAGAAACAGTTTCATCCACACACACACGAAGGGGCTATATTATATTGAGCACGAACGCAGGGTGATAATATGATCATGATACAAACTTTGTTTTATTTCAATTGTAAATTATTTTATGACATGATTTAAAATAAAAGTAAATTTGCATCACTTAAAAGTTAATATTTATTACGCTTGCAATTCGGTTATATAATGAAAATAAATCTGGAAAGCATTTTTTAACTATCAAGATCTTAAGCTAATTGAGTGATTTAAGCTTAATTTTTGTTCTAATTATAATCCATAACCCATTTAATGATTTTAAAAGTTCTTATGAAGGATTCTTCATTGTTTAATAAAATATATTTAAATTTTATACGTTTTTTAATGTTGATTAATTTTTATTTTTCAAAAGAAAAATTAAATATATTACCCTAATAAATAATTCGATCGTTCAAATCGTTAACAGACTCCAAAGTTTTTGGATAATTAAGCTCCTTACTGCATTTTATTATAAAGTTACATAAAAGGGTGTTTCTTTCGCAAAAATTATTCTAGACGGTGGAGCTTTAACACAGCCTCGTCTTTGCAGGTATGTAAATTGTCTTACAAGTAAGATTTTTGCTTCCTTATTATTTGGAAGTTTCGTAAATCATTAAAAAGAAATTAATATTTTGTTTGAGAAGACTGATGTATGGTAAGTCCTTTGCTTTTGTATATTTTATTACTTCGAACATTAAAAACGTTAAATTTTTATCAATTGGTATCTTATAGGTAATTATGAACACGAACAGTCTTCATGCATCTTTAGAAAGTTTTGATAATATGTAGAAGAGAAGGTATTTTTATAAAGGAAAAGTGTTTTCTCTCTTGTGTGAAAGGCAATATAAAAACTTTATTACGTTACAAAGAAAAAAAAGCCAGAATACGATTTATAAGGAATTTGTTATGAAAATACCTATATTTATCAATAAATTATTATTTATTTATACACGATTATACATTTTTCATACATATTTCAGAATGAAAATCTAAGATCGTCTATATCACATGTTTATAACGACAAATAAATTCTGTTATTGATGTATTTTTTTTTCAGTGTACTGAGAATGCAGATTAAAATGTAATGAGAATTTAGTATGCGTGAAGAGAATGAAAGTGAATTTACAAAAGTACTTTAAATAATAAAAAGAAACATGATTAGAAATGATTTTTTTTTTGCACAAAATCGCAAATTAAAAATCCATTCTTTGTATTTCTGTTTTTTTAACTGATTTTTACATATTTAATATATTTTTTCTAAAAATTTACTGTAAAAATTGTGCTAAATGTGTCGTGTACTTAAATACTATAACACACAAATTTCAAATAATTTTCAGCGTTCAAGAATATTACAATAAAAAGAAAATTGGAGAAATCTTATTTCTTTGAGGAGTGAAAAATGGGGAGTTGTGAATGTAATAAACCATTTTATGTTCAATGTTAATCTTAGAAGTGAAAAAGGCTCTTTTTGGAAAGTTAATGTTTTGGATTAAATGTGCGGCACAATTTTTTAATATATATTTTTAGCTAAAGAGTTTCAAAATAAAAGGAATTTCTCCGTTCAAATTTACGAAAAATATTTTTTCTTGCATATTTTTTCTCTAAAAAATGTTCCTCATTTTGATATTAAATATTGGCTTTCTCCCCCCCCCCCTTTTTCCACAAACTTTTTTTCTTTGCCTGTCTGTTTCAAATATCTTGTCTTTTTATTCTAAGTTGCATTTTACATTCCTGTTGTTTGTATGATTATATTATTCTTCCTGAGTTCAGTATCGCTTATTTAAAAGAATTGAATTTAATGTATCATTTTCTATATTTTAGTATTGTTTTAGCTCAAAATCCAAATTATTATTTTTTTAAAGTTCGGCAAAACATTGCTCTTCTCTTTTCTCTCTCTTTTTTAAAAAACTTATCCTAAACTCTTTTTTAAAAATGTAAATATATGCGCTTTTGTTAAAGGCAACGATTAATATCCTTTGTGTACTTTTTTAAAAAAAAGTAATAAATACTCTAGAGTACGTTCGAAGTTAAAAAAATGGAACTTTAAAGATGAATAAATAGTTTGATATCTTTCTTGAAACATATCTAAATTATACACCTTGAATGCACGTTGTGTGTGTGTGTGAGTCTATCGGGACTAAAATGAGGACTTTTTTTAGTGTGCCAGCTCAGGCAAAATCCAGTCAGGCGTCCTCATCTGTTGACCAAAGTTAAAAATTACGAGGTCCTTCTCCTAGTGTAGTTTTGAAGTGAAAGCTAAAAAAATCTTACTGAATTTTCATGGCAAGATATTTGTTTGTAAACAAATGTTTGGTGAACATTTTACTATGTGCATGCGCATCCCCTCTCCTTCTCTAGTGATGCGATTCATATTGCGATTGTTTCAATATGTTTGGCTTAGGACGATGAATATTGTGTTTTTATTTAAGTAAGCGATGCATTGGAAAATGGAAATAGTGCTCAGAAATAAAAAATAAAAAAAATCAAGGATCAAGGGGGGGGGGGGTCCATGGGTCCGCCCTTCTCTTGACCTTTTTTAGCACCCTTTTACAAGTTTCCTTTGTATGTAACGGAATCTTTGAACTCAATTTTTACCCACTTTAAAAGGTCAGATTAATTCGAAAATTTGCTCACTTGTCTAGGACCTATTGCCAATACAATAATTTAATAATTTTGTTCCATTGTCCTGCCCAAGATCATCAGTGTTAACGATTTCCCATTTTCAGAGTTGGAGACTAATTTCAGATTTGGCGACTAAAAGATTAAGTTACAACTTATTTCGATTAACTGTAAAAGGGTGTTTTTTAGTTTTTTTAAACTATAATTTATTCTTTTCCGATTGATTATAATCTTATGTATATGGTACGTCTAACATTTTTTGAGTATTTGTTATTATTAATATTTTTTACTAGTTAATGCTAATTATTCAATAATTTATTTTTTACTGTTTTTTGTTCTCGACAAGACCAAAAGAATATGTTAGATTCCCCCAACCCCCACACACTTTGAAAAATTCACATGTGCCTCACTGGTATATATGGAATATTGTTTATATTTTATTGAAACAATTATGTGTCGTTATTTTCTCAGTTATTGTAGTTTAAAACGTAGTTTGACTGCAGAAAATCGGAAATGTAATTTTGCTACAATGAAACGATAAATTAATCTTATCATTAACCAATAATTGGTTAGTTTTTACATAAGCAATTTCACTCTAAACATTGTTTACTTTTCTATCTTTGTTTTGGTATTCCCTGCATTATATAATTCGGCGTAAATGAGTACTTTGTTATCTGTGTGAGGATAAGATTCTGATGGCCGATTTATATATAGTGGATGACAATTGCGTTTTATTTAAAATAAAGACGTACATTTTTATGTACCTTTGATTAAAATCACAATTGTTTTATTTTATTTTTTTTATCCGAATTTAGCCTCTTTGCATTAGAAATCATGCAACTGTGGAATTCTTTCGTTTAAAGAAAAATATTTAAACGAAGATCGAAAGAAAAATAAACAAAAAATTGACATTCTGTATGTTTTTTTACTAATGATGCGAGTAAAAAGCAGGAATGAAAATCTTTCCGCATACCTCGCAGAACTTCAAAAGTTACGATTCTCTAAAAAGTATGAAGTCATTGAATGAAACCTTCAGATGCTTACAAAATGTCAAAATATTTGACGAGTGTTTCAGATTGCAGACAAAATAGAAAATGTTTTTTCTCACTAATAATGAATACGATGATAGAAAATATGACATGCTATATTTATATATATTTTTTGGATGTAACCACAATAGATGTCTTTGAAGGTCGACCGCTTTTAGAGGTCCGGCTAGACACTTTGTAGTGTGCCTCCAATGTGGGAGCTTAGGTTCATTTTAGGCGTGTGGGTCTTCACATGTGACATCATTTCCTCTTATACTTATAGTGACGTCACAGTCACTTAAATTGTTTTTTCTTGAACACAAAGCTTTTGCTTTTGATTTCATGACCTTGACTTTAGGTTGCAGTCTGTAATGACTTCATTTTTTTTTCATATCAAGATTAGTTTTCTTTTTAATGAATGCGTAAGTAATATTTTGTGATTAGATAATTGCTTGATATTTATAGATACGGATTTTCGTCAAACAATTAAATTACCGGTGAAATAAAGTCTGCATGAAGGCGAGAAAAAATAATAAAGCCTTTATATTCGTGGAAAAATCATTAAATTTAAAAATAAAGAGATTTTGAAAACTTTTATTATTTGTGAAAGTTTTGATGCAAGGATATCTAAGAAATTTCTATTTTGTATGAATCGTATTGTGCATGCACAATAATGATTTCTAATGTTTGGGCGCAAAATTTGCGTTGGATATCGTAAGAGATTCAGAGTTACTACAAAATGTAGCGCTATTTGCTCCTGGTCTATTTTTTTCTTTCTGTAAACGATTTGTAACAGTTTGATGAAACATATTAGAGTTAAAAAAAAACACACCATGATCAGATGACGAAGTCAGATACTTAGTTGTTTCTCTTACTTTATGACTTTTAATCACATTATATTTAATTGTTTTACACAAAGTTTTACTAAGAACAGTAACAGTCACCAGAGCTAGGTTGTGTGTGGGGGGGGGCGATAGCCCAGTGGGTTAGGTCACGGACTCGTGTCGGGCGTGTCATGAGTTCGAGCCTGGTGCGGATGAAGACCCGCCTTGTAAAAGGTTCCGCTGCTCGTTAAATTTGTTGAGGTTCAATGTCCTCCCGTTGGTGTGGTGTGAAAATTCGGAGAGGGAATGCAGCTCAGGTATTCTGCGGTTCAAAAATATACGCGATCCATCGTTTGTGGCCCACTTGTGTGTTGCTTAATAGTGTGACGTGAAAAAACAATCATTCACCAGAGCTATGTTATTAAAAATACCGGTTCATACGTATTATACCGTTGACCAATTTGGTCTAATCAAAAGTTGACTCCAAATACTGCGATGTACTGCCAATAGTACGAACCGTCCCCGCTCACGTTCATACTCAGTAATAATAAAGATGACAGCATTTGGCGTTATTTTTTTAAATTGGCGATGTCCTTTCTGTTGGCGAAATTGGGCGATGATGGTATAATACGTAAGTGCCAAAATACTCTTTAATCGAATAAGGTATTTAAAATAATTTTTCATTGCTGTATATATTTTTAAAATTAAGTTAATTATTGGTGAAACCAAGCATGAATTGCAGCATAAACATAGTTGAAAAGTTATTAGCTCAGAGCTGACCAATTTATTGATACGTAAAACAATAATTCCTCTTTGGTGGTTTATTAAATTTACAAAGAAGGCGTTTTTCTGTTCGAGCTTTTATTTCATTTTAAAGCAGTGAGTGTTGATACCAAAAGAAAATTATTGTATGTTATTTCATTTATTAAATATTTTATACAATTATCCATTTGTTTCAATTGTTAACTAATTTTATACAATTTATTAAAGTATCGATGTTTTTATTTATTTTTATAGGGCTGTGAGAAAAGAATCAACTTATTGAAAAAAAATGATAAAAGAGGGGAAAAAATTGAAGTTATTGAATAAATGAAAGGAAAAAAAAATGAATATTATTGATTGAATAAATAAGTTATTCTATTGACTTAGAAGTTTGTTTTATATTTGTATTTGAAAGTTGTGGATTATTTGCTTTATTTTGTTTTCGTTAAGCCTCTTCTTTTTCTATAATGATTTTCTTAAAGTTAATTCCGCAATGTGTTATTTATATTTTTATTTTATTATATAAATCTAGTTTTAAAGCTTTCTTCTTTCATATTATAATTTTTGATTTGAAAAAGAATTCGCATTTAATGTTTGCAAATTGGCAATTGTTTAATCTTTGAGTTTGCTTTAATCTTTACATGGGTATAATTTTTAAAAAGGGAAATATTTCAACCAGGACTTTGGTATTTTATATATATTTCGAAATCCTTTCGGTAAGAATTTTCAACGAGTTTGTTGACAAAATTTCCAGCTATTTATTCGTTGCTGTTGACTGATTACATGTAAATTTCGATGATTTATATTTGTTCAAAATAAATACCACCCTTCTCTCGAAAAACCGTGTTGAAGGTAGGAAATGTAATTTTAAAAAGCTTTAAAAGGGAAAAATGTGCTCTTTTTGGTATATTTGCTGAACATTTTGTTTAAAAAAGATGATCCTTTTTTAGTGTGGCTGGGGATAACATTTCCTTTAAAAATTATACTGTAATATTTATTTTCCCTTTTCCCCCTCTGTTCTGGAGTTGGAAAACATTTCTTTCAAAATTGAGTTCTTTTTTCCTCCGTTTTTTATTTTAGCTGAAAATACTAAAGGTTATTTTTAAAATTAAGACCAACTAGCTCTGAAATCATTTTCATTTTATGGTAAATAATAAATTACTCATTTCAAATATATTTTTTACTTACATTGTTGCACGTTGTATTTGGTATTTGTATATTTTGAACTTTCAAATGATCGAAATAGTATTTTTTTAAAATATGTGTTGTTAATTTTCATTTTCTTTGTTTAAATTATTATCGTTTTTGAATATTGTTATATTTTCGAAGCAAACATTTGAAACTAAACTAATAAAAAAAATCGAAATTGTTGTTTGCAGTCTTATTCGAAATGTAATAATGATTTTGAATAAGTTGATCAAAAGTATAAAAATGAAATGCAATTAATTATAGAATTAAGTAATCAAAGAGCTTTTTCTCTAGTACTGAATTCATTATTGTGTTATGTTCTTTTGAATATTCGTGTTATGGTTTAAAATTAAATTATACGTATGTCACAAATTTATGAATTTTAAGGTTTTATTTTAACCGAAGAAAAATTGAGGATTATTAATATTTATTATTTTATCAATGATCCAAATGAATAAAACTTAATTATTCCTGTTTTTACTGATCATAACCAAAAAAATATTTCTTTTAAAAAACAAAAAAAATTTATTAACAAAGCTATAAAAATGGAAGTAGAAAAATCAATTTGAAGTCTCTCAAGGCACTTTATTTCAAAATTGTCTACATTAATTCTATAGAGTACGGTCTTTTGCTTTTGATGTATGCGCAAATTTGCTTGCTTTGTAAAAGATAAGTATTATATTTCTCTTAAAACCATTTATGTGTGTATAGTTGAATCCATTTCTCGTATTGAATGCCAGTTTTAAAAATTCTATGCTCAGACACACACATGGAAATATGTGTCTATACACTATTCAATTCACAATTTGAATAACTCCGGAAACCTCGAAATTGAATTTTTACTGAAAGTATTTTTTTCCCCTTCCTTTTAGATTTTTAACTTGTGATCGGCGATTCAATTCTTGCTAGATGTTTTCCCCCTCCATATTGTGTATTGTGCTATGATTATATATCATTTCCTTTAATTCGATTTGCTGTTTCGTGCAACTTTTTGTACTTATATTTTTTGACTTACAATGAATAATCGGAAAGTATTTCTTTCATATGTAACCATCGATGTGTATGAAAGAAAATTTATGTACAATCGATATTGATACAAAGTAAATGTATATATATAATCAGATTAATAATAGTTAATAGAGTTGTGCCTGATTTTTACTTTGCTGTAATAATTTTCTTTATAGTGAACGATTTTATTGAATTAAGTAAATCTTTAAATTTTGAATGGCTTTTATAGTTCTTTCGTTATATGGAACATTATAAAACATTCATTTATCTTATATAACATAATGAAATAATTGCGCTCATTGTTATTGCGTTTACTTATATGTAATACACTTTTAAAAATTCTTTTTGTTGAATTTACAATAGATATGGCCTAGTTGAAGTTATAATTATCTGTTAGGAAATATAGTTAAAACACCACAGTTTGTTATGTTATAAACTTTCGATATTTTTTCTTCAAAAATTGTTACAACGGAAGTAGCGAACGGAAGTAGGGATCCCCCCCCCCCGAAACGTCACCATGGGTAGGAGATAGCGAGCGGGGGGGGTGAGGTTCACCACGTGACTTACATCATATCCCTGAAAAAGTTGGACAATTGCTAAGGTGGTATGGAGTGGGGTATCTTGTATTTGTACAGAAGGAGCTTAGAGGTATTGGAGATGTTAAGTGAGTATGCTACTCGTACCGAACTCGTGTGGCGTATTTTCTTAGTTTTTATGTAATAAAAACATACCATTTTCAACGAATAAACGCACCCAAAGTATTACCATTATATCGCTCTTCCCGTTACGGAAGTGTCTGGAACATTGTGTATATGTCACTAACGTTCACCCCAGAATCACTACGGATAGCGTCTTGTAAGCAAACACAGTGACTTCTGTGAGTGATGAATTAAGTTTATATTATTAATTTTTATTTCCATTGAATTACAATTAATTCTGGTCAGAATGCCTAGAACAAATGCAAAAAGTGGAAAAAAGTTTCGTGAAAGGGGGGGAAAGAAAAGGTAAACTAGCAGCAAGTCCAGGCGAAAGTCTATATATCACCAGGTAGTTCTATCGCAGCTTTTATCATCTTTATCCATAAAGTTTTAGTGCTGTACACATCAGAGACTGCTGCAATCATTGGATCCGATGATGATTAAAAGCCGATTATCTTAACTGGAGACTTTAATGTTAATTTTGTTTCAGAAGCAAAGCCACTAATTGAATTCTTGAAACAGACACTGAATTTGGCAATGAATACTGATTCTAGAGAAGGAAAAACAGTATACGGAACTACGATTGATGCAGTTTTCTCACATTTTCATGATTGACTACAATTGAGGATTTTTATATCTTACTTCAGTTACCACACACCTATTGTTTCTTTCTTGGAAAATGATGATGCAGAAAATTGAATAAAAATATTTTCATACAATAAATGAAGTTCGAATTTTATTTGATTAAAGTAAGTTCTCTCAGCATTTTAATATGATTAGGTGTATTCCTGCATTTACGCCAACGTCGCCAAAGAAGTTTCACTTCTATCGCGTGGCTTTCCACGTTTTTTTAAAATTTCGCTCGCGTTTTTGTTGACAGTCTTAAATAGAATTGAAGTGCTATTCTGTTCAAAAGATTATGCGCCATTAAAATATTTTGTGCCATTTCTGACGCGTTTGACGAAGCCGAGGCTGCTATCTTGTTTATGCGAAGGGAGCAGAATAACATTATTGGCTGGAATTTCATTTCTTTCAGCTCACTAGGAAAAAGCTGTTCGATGCCGTTGCTATGGCATCTGGACAACAATCGTTCCGAAGGGTTTGCTCGAAAGAAAAATTGCTCCAATACGAAAAGGTTTGATTAGACCTTTATAATAAATGAATGGAGTGTACTGTAGTCTGGTGCATTGTGTTTCGGATTGTCAGCGCCCTCTACGGTGGTGATATTTTTTACTAAAAACGTTTCTTTGCTTCTAAAAAAAATCAAAAACCCTACCTTCTTGTGAGCTTTTTTGCAAACCGTACTTTATCATTTTTTGTTATGAATCTTTGTTGTGAAGTATAAATGAATTTTTGGCTCACGCGGTGTATTAAAGTCATTATCATTCCGATTTATAATTTACAATTAAATGAACGCTTTGTAACGTTTTTATTGTTGGACATAATATATAGACGTTTTCTTTTTTTTAAAAAAAAGTAATGGAATTTCATTACGTATTAAAATATGAACGTATTCATTAATGAGCAATTACTAAATGAGCTTTTCTCCTATTTATCTTTTCTTATTTACACATTGGAATAAATTGAATTACTTTTAGTGAGTAAGTAATAATTGCTTCCCTTCCGGTATTGTCACCTGTTTTATGGCACAGCAACAAACTATAAAATTTTAAAGCCGCACCACCTTCAAAGTTATCGCGAGGAAGTCAATACCAGTTTTACGACTCAAGGCCATTACACGTTCACCCCTGGAGTCTTGAAAGTTTGGCCACCCGCTACACCACATAACCGTTTTCTTCTATTCATTTCATTTTTTTACGAGATTCTTTTGCCCAAGGGCGAAAAAATTTATGCATGAATAGTGTGGCAGCATTTCGGGCGTTGGCATTTTGAAATTATATAGCTATCTTCCGTGCTTGTTATTTGAGTCACGTGACCTGTGGCACATAAGAATAGAACATGATTTAAAATGACTTCATCGCTCAAATTTAATATATGCAATGTACCAAAAATTAATAAAAAATGGAACAGTTCAAGGTTTTTTGACTGTTGAATTTATTTCTACCTACGGGGGATATTTTTAAGGCAGAGCTTTGAGTTATGAAAAGGCTTCAAATTTTATGCAACAAATAATATTTTTAAACGTATTAAAAATATCGTTTTAATCTTTTTTTCCATTTCTGGAAAGAAAGAAGATAATTAAAAACAACTTTATATATAAATATTGTGTTGTGATGTACCATAAATGTTCCTTCCCAGTCGATTTGATCTATCTGCTGTAAAACTTGTTTTACGGGAGCTGTTTAACGCCACAAATCTTTTGTACTGGTAATGAAGTTAGCGTATTTGGGATCAAAGGTTAAAGACCCATAATTTTTTTTAGAGATTGTGTCGTTATGGCAAATGGATTATTTGATTGTGACAAAATATAAATACTCAAAAAATTTATCTCACTCCTATTAAGAGTAAATACTTATAAATCGTGAAACGGTATAAACCCCTTCTACAGATTTAAATCGTTGCTTATAGAAAGTATGACTTGATTTGAGACTTGACTAATAACATACATAAAGCCATTGGAACTTAACGAACAGGTTACGAATCAAACCGATTAATCGAAAATGACATACAACCAGCTGTTTGTTTGGTCATTAGAAACAGTGCCAAAAAGAAATTAGGGTGCTTATGTACGAGTATTATACCGTCGAAATGGTCGACGGTATTATGCGTATGGGCCGAAATTGGTCCCTTTTTAGTAAAATTTGGATATCTGTGAAAAAGAAATTTTCACTGTACTTACACGTTATACTGTCGACCAATATCGCCAGTTCGAAAAACGTCAAATGCTGCCATTATTTTCACACATGCGCGAAAACAAAGTGCCTCGCATGCACCTTCCGTATTACTCGGCAAAGATTTAAAAGAATATATGTTATTAAAGAAAAGCTTATTCACTTGAAATTAGCGAAAGATCCAATAACAACTACAATATTTAGAGAAAGTTAAAACGACGTACTTGCATTCAAAATCGTGACAAAGGATATTTTTAATGTTGATGCTATTTTTTTATTTCACCATTTTACCGGACCTCATAGTTTTGCGGGTACTTGTATATGTTATTATTTTCGAGCATGCACGATCAAGGTTATTGTGTTTCCACATGCGCTAAAAAAATTATTGCGTTTGAACATGCGCGGAAACAGTTTTCCACCATTTACTCCAGGGGTGGCCAACCCGTGGCACGGCGGAGTTGCAATTGTAGCACGCGAAGACTTAATAAAAATTTTAAAATTTTGAAAAAATAATTATAAATAACAATTTTTTTTACTATTTTGTTAAAATGCTGTTGTCTCGCAAAAAACCCTCAAAATTTATTTTAAATAAATTTAATTGAGATTCAGTAGAAATTTATCGTGTAGAGAATTCACCTGCATTGTTGTGCGTGTTGGCTTTCCAAAGCTTTTTTCGTGGGCGAGATTTTAGAATTTGTGGGAGCGTATTTTTTAAAATATCTGGAAGAAAACACTGGACTGCCTAGTGAGTATTTGCTATTCTAGAATGAACACAGGCTATGTGATTTAGCTTTTCTTACCGGTATTAAGGGACATTAAAATAATATAAATTTCAGATTACAGAGAAAAATTGTATTTTTTCTGCCCTAGTTTATCAAATAACTTCTTTTTTGGACAAACCTTTGCTTTTTTTTGTCTTGATTTTGGAGGAAAAAAATTAACATATTTCACATTAATGCAGAAACTATCTACCAAAGTTATAATGGCCCGAGCTGTGATAGATTTATAAATGTTATATCCATTTTTGCATGATTCTTTTAATGCTAGGTTTGATGATTTTCAAGATGATATAAAAAATAGATCTTTTCGCAAATCTTTTTTCAATTTCTCTGCAAAATGTGAATTATTACCCATCTGAAACCAAAATCGAAATTATTGTCTCCAGCACCATACTACTCGGAAAAGCAAATATAAGGAATTCCATTGAATTCTGAAATTTGTACTAACAAGCAATGTTTCAAATTTACAGGACTTGGTAGTCGGATAATGTTGTAGATTGGAATCAACATACGTTTGTGAACAAATGTTTTCTATTATGAACATAACACAGTTAAAATACCGTTCAAAATTAACTGAACTGATTAACAATATAATTTAAGCTTGTGCTTTGGTCTCATTTATTTCTTGTTTTTAAATTTCCATTATACTTAGACTTGTTCTTTAAAAATGTGCTATTTGCGTAAAAATTACGTAATAAGCCTATAAGTAACATTTTTTCACCTTATCATTTGTTCGAAAAGTTGGAAGTGGCACGCTTAATTATTTTTTATCTGAAAGTGGCACTCTGCCTAAGAAGGTTGGCCACCCCTGATTTACTCCATATCACAACATTTGGAGACATTTTTTGAACAGACGAAGAAAGCGTATTTTTTTCTTCATTGCTATTACTGAAACTGCTCGAAGAAATAATGTATTCATTCACCAGCATTAAAAATGTTCGATTGTCGGAAGTATTTAAAATTTAAATAACGTTCACGAGACGGATTTATTCTTAAGAATCATTTTTATTTTCACCTACTTTTCGGAGGTAATTTTTCACAGAAGAAAATAAAAGTCTGGATTAACTTCTTCAAGTACAAACTAATACCTTATTATTTTATGGTTTCCTAAAATTTTAGGTCTATTGGGTCATCACGAAGAAAAGGATTACTAAGATGTTATAATCTCTTTTTCTTGGAAACATTTTAATGACTGGATAAAGTCTTTATCATTAATGCTATCTACAAAGTAAAATCATTAAATAAATTTTTTTATTCTTGGTGTGTGTGTTATAAGTTCGCTGTTTTTTCTAAGCGCTGATGTCGAGGATTTCTTTATAACAAAGCTAAAAATCTTATACTCTTCTTGATTAAGTTCATGGTCCAGTGACATTTATAGATTAAAGGTAAGAGTCATTTTCCACCAATTCTTTTTTTGTTAAAAGATATTTTGTTTTTTTATTTTAGTCCTTTTTTCTTCCTGTTCTTGATTACAGAGAAGGTTTTCCATGTACTTTCTAACCTTCAATAGTAACTGTTCCTTTGTTTTTTTCAGAGATTGATTTAAAAAGAAATATATTTTTTCGTTTTTCTATATAAAAAAAATCATTAAATATGATTTTACTTGTGGATACTTTTCATATTAAAATCACATTTAAGTTACACGATAAAATTTCTTTTGCCTTGTTTATACTCCTTCATAAATTTTATACTTTTGTTTATTAAATTTGAAATTTTAATGCAAGGGTGATCAACCTAAATGGCCTCGTGGGTGCGCCACTTCGAAAAAAAAATTCCCTCGGGCCGCATATAAAATATGTATTTTTATATTACATTTAGACACGCACGCACACACACACATTTTATTGGATTGAAAATTTAAAACAAAATGAATTATTATTATAGTTTTCATTATTTTTCATGTATACAAACATAGATAATTTAATAATAATGATGCAGTTATCAAATATGCCTAGCTCTAGCAATAAGCAGTGCGATAAAGTTTCAGGAATGAAGCGTGATGTTGCGGGGGGTCGTTGCAATGTAATACTCAAGTAAGCAAAAAGTAATAAAATAGAAATAATTATGCGGTATATTTGTAACAAAACACTACACTAAAAACAAAAAGTATTGCACAAAATAATCGTATTTTGTAAAGTTGTACAGTGAATCTCGCGAGCCGCAAAATTATTCAAGGCGGACTACGGGCTGGTCACCTCTATTTCAGTGTCTCACTCTTCTTCTTGAATTTATTTTTTATTTTCAGTCTTGAAATTAAGGTAGCAAATTTCAAGGAGCCGTAACTGCTTGATCGTTCAGTTTACGAATTTGATGTTTGCAATGCTCGTATCACAAATCTCCAGTTTTTATCCAACAATATCATGTCAGTAAAGGATATTAATACAAGCTAAATAAAGCTAATAGTAAAATCCTTATGTGTGGTGTGTTATGGGAGCTCAGAGAATAATGTATCAACTGTGAGAAAGAAGTTTCGACCTTGTCTCTTGACTGTGACATAGAATTGAAGAGACTGTCACCAACGTTCCTCGTGTGGATCTGGAACAACGTTTATTCAAAACAAAATCAAATTTGCACGATGAATTTTCAAGAATATTCTTACGGTAAAGTTTATGTTGACAATCGAAAGTATTTTAAGGGAATTTTAAAGGGAAAGTCTCTTTAGATGAAATTTATAAAAACGTATTCTTTTTTATTAAAATCATATACATTAAGTTTCTGCCATTTTTTCTAAAATTATTCAGATTGGCCAATTCTTCAGTCTTCTAGTGTTTTTATTTATATATTAAAAAAATTGGGGGTTTTGAGTAAGTAGCTTGTATAATTTTAATTACATTCATTTTTCTCAAAATGAATTTTTAAAATTCAAAATGCCTCCTGCGTTTTAAATTTTAGTTGAAATCCATAATATTTTAAAGTTATATTTTTACTGAACGCAAAAGAGAAAGATTCAAACATGGTTTTGATTATTTTAATATTTCACTTTAGATTTCTCAACCAAACAAATATTTCAAGTAATTTTTTTATGGTATTCTGCAGTGCACGTTCTATTTCTGATTCAAATTTCTTTGCTGTGATATCTTGCCGATGGATAATACAGTGTACGAATTTCAAGTATTTTTGCCTTAAATAGATTTTCCCTTTAATGTTATTAAAAAAAGAAAACTATTTACTATTGAAAATATATCTTCCCATACACATTCTTTTTAAGTGGCTCACAGAAAAGTAGTTCTTGCAATTCTTAGTTAAAATAGTACCTAATAAATACTATTATATATAACACGGTGACATCTATGATTTTATCCAATTTGAGATTTTTTCCACATTCAATAATTTGTTTTGATAATTGTTACTTTGATTATATCAGCAAAAATTTATTTGCTCTTAACAACGTCCAAATGAATCTTCTCTCCAAAAGCTTAATACTTATGTTTTCGAACGATATGAAGTAAATCTTTTGTCTAGACTCGAAATGAAACTACACGCATGAACCAATGAGAGAACCTCGTAATCACGTGATGCATGAGCACATACTTGCACACACAAGAGATCATGAGTCAACTTTGTGGTAACCCGATGTATCACTCTGCATACCTCACTTGGGTGACACTGCTCTAGCGCAATGTTAATTAAATAAAAAGAAAAAAAAGTTCCTTTTTCACCATTTTATAAGCTTCACTTGAATGTAACGGAATCTTTGAATTCAATTTTTACCCACTTTAAGAGGTCAGATTAATTCGAATTTTGCTCACTTGTCCAGGACGGATTACAATACAATAAATTTAATAATTTTGTTCCTTTGTCCTGTTCAGGATCATCAGGATTAACGCTTTCGCATTTTTAGATCCCATCCCGCATCTGGCAACTAATTTCAGATCCCATTTCCAGATTTGGCGACTAAAAGATTAAGTTACAACTTTGTTCGATACTATAAAAGGGTGTTTTTTAAATCTATAATTTCAATTATATTCACCTATTTGAGATATTTTAATGCAAGAATTTCAGTGCCATTTTACTCAGAATTACTTTATTTTCTGACTAAATACCAACTTTTAAAAATCTTCTGTCAAGAATAAGTTATTTGTACGTTAAAAGGAAGGTTGTAAAATATTTGATTTTTATTTTTCTATATATTGCTTTTAGTAGCGTGGTTATTATTGTGTTATTTATACTATGCAATTGCTTAACGTTATAGTTTTGATGAACGCCAGAATTAAAGAATATTTTGAATTTTGCAAAGAAAAAATTTTGATTGCTAAGTTTTTTGTTTACAAGCTATGAAACTGCACAGATATCATTATTCTGTCATAGAATGTATTTTCGGTTCGGAAAAGAAGCGACAGAAGGTAAAACGCGCCAGTTCTTATCAGATCATTTCGTAATAATATCAAACATTTCTTTTTTCGCACATTAGCTTTTGTTATCAGTTTTATTAACTTACGAGATAACACACCGTGTAAATATTTTTATTTGTACAATTCAGTGTTCGTCTTAAAACAGAATATGCTAGTGTTACTATTTGGCATGGTTCTTTTTTTTTTAAAAAAAAATACCTCACACAGCTAAAAAAATAAATATGACATTTTTTTTTTCATTTTAATGAATAATAAAAGTGTTACCTCTTGCCTTTTATTGCTTAACATATTTTATGGAATTTAGTAATTATCTGTTATCTTGTCTTTATATCTATGTATTATCTTTGATCTTTTATTTTTCAAAAAGTTTAAAGGGAAGAAAATATGGGTTGAAATATTTAAGATATGTGGATTACCCCGTTATTGGACAGTTTTTCTAGCAGGGGTTAAAGGATTGTGATAATTTTTGTTTTGTGTTTTGTTTCGTAATGTATTAAGACATAGTAGAAAAACTTTCCCTTTGAATTCATAGCTTTATTTTCGAATAGAATCTGAGTTCTGATTGTACCTGAAATAGGTGAAATGCGGAATAATTGGGTTCGATTCATGATAGATTCTTTCAAACTCCTCTTGTTTTATGGTATACAAAAAATTACTTAGGAGAGTTTTGTCCTCGTCATGTTGTTACGATTTAAAATTATAATTAGGTTCTTCATCTCGTGTTTTTCTCCAGTGCTACTTAAGGTAAAAAATTAACAAGCTAATTGCTTTTAACAGTCCGTATTAAGCTTCTACCAATATTGTTGATCTGTGCGTGTTTGTTTGAAATCTTTAGTTTACTCTTGGGGTATCAAAAATTCATTTTAACCAAAAATTATATACCGAATAAAAAAAAATGTTTGAGTGCCTATAAATATTTAGATGATTTCAATTGGATTTTAAATCAAATAGTTCTTTCTTTTCGGCGAAAACATTACTGCAGATGCAGACAGTAACTCTATAGTTTTAGCTAATTAAAAATGGCGTCTTGAAACAAGATTTGGGTGTAATATTGTATGAGATAGTTGAAGTTTTGAGCATTGCAATGATATTTTATCTAGAAGAAATGTGACCGCAGTAGCTTAGTATTTAAGATCCAGAACTCGTGGCTGGAGTGCGGCCTTGGTAGCCTAGTGGTCAAGATAATGGACTTGTGGCTAGCGTGTAGTGAGTTCCAGCCCAGTACCACTGAAGACCCATGCGAGGATCCGTGAATATTAACGTTCGTTCGTGACCTGAGTAAAGTGGGTTCGGGGCCTGGTGTCTCTTAAAACCCGTCGTGTAGAGGGGTCGATGCACGTCGAGATTCAATGTCCTCACTTTGTGACGGTATAAAAGTTTGGAGAGCGGTTGAGCTCAGGTGTCCTTATCACTTGACCAAAGTTGAAATTTACAAGTTCCGTTGCCAAGAGTCCTCACGTTGTTTTATTAGTGCGACGTTAATAAAAAAAACCTCTCTTTAGCTAGAAGAAATATAGTGAAAAGAAAGAAGAGCAAAAAGAAATAGTGCGCATTAACAACAAAGTTTTCTTTTATTATTTTGCGTTTATTCGAAATACTGATATAAATTCACGGATTTTATAACACAACGTCATTTTGTGTAATACTGACTTATTCTCCTTTATAGTCTATCTTAAAAATTGTTTTTATAAATCTTGTCATATATAATAAGGATGGAAGAATGACTTTAATTCCGCTTGAGTTATGCGTCTGCATAACCATGATAAAAGTTTTTGTTTTCCATTTTCTAAACTAAATCATATCTTGATTTACAGGAGCGAGAAAAGTGAATCAATAAGCTATTAAATTGATTATTCTTTCTTTGAAATTATTTTTCTTTTGAATCAGCTTAATGAATACAATATAGAGCATAAAATAAAATGAACAAATTTAACCTAAGTTATTTTCTAATAAGCTCCTAGCTATATATTCTCCTCCGTCTATTACAAATCAAAAAGCTTTTCAGAGAGAATTTTTATTGCTACTATAATTTTTCTGATTTATGCTTATATTTAATGTTAAAAACTCTTGACTTTCTAAAATAACTTGTAAATTCTGATTCTAACCATAAAATTTAATTGAAAGTGCTCAATTAAAAATAAATTCAATTAGCATAGTAATTGACAGAATTTTAAAGCGTATGGAAATTAGTAAATATAAATTTTTCATTGTAGACTTAAAATAATTTTTAATTTTTGATGTCACGTAACTTTTGCGAAATAAAACTTCATTTGAAATGTTCTTTACTTTAATAATTATTACTTTTTATTGGAATTATAAGTTTTTCTTACGCGAGGACACTGTGTAAATAAGAAAAATTGTACAGTATAATTCGTTTATTTAATTGCAAGTAAATATGGTTGCTCATTTACGTTTTCTGTGATTTATGACTTTTCATCTTTATGAATAAAAATGTGATTTTTTAAAAAATCCAATAAATTCTGTTGCTTGAATTAAGAAATAACGATAGTGTATGCAAAAACTGCATTTTATCCCGAATCTCAAATTTTATTTCAGTTCACGTAATTGTGAGTTTTTACAATTGTTAATCTTAATAAAGACAATTAAATTATTTTGTTAGTTCCAGAAATGCCAAATGAATATGCATGTCTACTTTAATGTTGCAGATTTGACAGTCTGAAATATCATATGCTGAATTTCATTTTACATTTTTGGATCTTTTATTTTAATATTGAATGTAATGGTAATTTTTTTGTGAATTTTTTCAAGCATATATTTTTATTTCTGCAGCATTAACAGTAATTTAAAAACATTTTTGTCGTATTAAAACTCGAAATTATAATTTTTTTTTTAAAAAAAAATTCTGTTAATATTATTGATGTTTATTGTGTTTAAATAATTTCATAAAAAGGCAAGTTTTTTTCTAATCTTATTGCTTTGTATCACTTATTTTTTTATTTATATCGTATATTAAAATTATTATTTCAGAAGGAGATGGGATTTTATCTGACCCTTTATTAAAAATTTTGTTTCTTATTCTTTTTATAAAGAAAAAAATAAAAACTAATTTTATTTTACATTTTTATTTTTTGTCATAAACGTAAGGGATTTTTTAAAAAATTCAATTTTGTTCTTAACAATTATTTTAGTGGTTTCCTTCATTTCTTCAATTGTATTTTAAATTTTTAAACGAAAAAACTATATGCTGGAGAAATATGGAAAAATCAACGCATTAACTTGCATTTCTTTTGTTTCTTTTTCTCCGATTTATGTAGTCATCTTTTTTAGAGCAATTTAAAAAATGCAGCAATTTTATATATAAGTAATATGTATACTGATATCAATATATCTGGGGATTTTTATTTTACCTCTAGGATTTAATTACAAAAAGAAATAAATATTCCGTAAAATCCCGCGTATAACGCGCACTTTTAGCACGAAAAATATAAATTTAAGGATGCTCGTTATACGTTGGATATAAAAGTGAAAGCTTAAAAAAATGAGCATAGAAAAATTAGACTTCTATCTATATCGAAATACTGTTTATTTAAAAGAAATGACGCTCCTATCATAAACTTAAATGGTTGTAGTTCTAAAAGTATACTATTTTTTCTATACCTTGGAATAACACCCCGAAAAAATTATTTCAAAACATAAGAGCGCTGCAGATGTACATTTCAGGTTTCTTCGTAAAAAAAAAAAGTTGCACGTTTTACGGCGAACATACTTAAAAATTAAAAAATGCAGCTCGAAAGTATAGGTGCGCGTTATACGGCAGCTTTTACGGTAATTAATTTGTTCTGAAACTGTAATTTTCAATTAATTTCATTTAATTACTTTAATTTTTAATACTGTAAAATATTTCATAGTTAAATAGTTTCAGTTTCTGTTGCATTTCATGTGAATTGAATTAATTTTATCGCGCGAACTGTTAATTAAGAGCTTTTCCTGTAAGTGTCGTAAAAATACTGACAAACGATTTTAAATTTAAATAAACCTTTTAAGGCTTTTAAAAATTGATCTCTTTTTGGTTAAATCAGTATTTAGAATATTTTGCATTCAAACGTATATAAAAATGTTATCAAATCTGGGGAAAGCTATGTTTGCTTAAAATGTCCGTGCGAGTTTTTAATATGAGAAATAATTTTGTGAACTTTTTAAAATTTACTTTCCAAAAAATAGCATTGCTATTAGTTCGTAAATTCGATGTCGTGAGACGAACTCGCTTGTTATGAGACAAATAAAATCCAGAATTTGTAGTGGCCATCTTTATTAATACTACATGTAAAAGCCACACAACACACACTTAAACATACATAATTAATTCTAAGATATCATAGTTACGCTCTGGTTTTTAGACATATCTTATAATCCCAACTTATCACTCGTCTCCCTCTGGTAAAGTTCTTGTTATTAAGATTGCATTGCCACTTATAACCATTTTATACATTAAACAAATGTAACAAAACAAGCTTTAAATATGATTCTTTTTAGTAGAGACTTTGGAAATTAGTTGTAAATATGACCGTCGTTAAAATGTTTGATAACTATGATATGTATTTAAATAAAGTAATAAGGGTTTCCTAAGTTAATTGTAAATAATAATCATTTAGTTTTACATCATTATTATTGACAATAGTCGAGGCTAAGTAAATAGTTGCGTAATTAAAATATTGTTGAAAGAGTTAGGATTTTTGTGTGACTTTTACTACGAGTTAATAGATCCATAAATCATTTTATAACAAAAAACCTTTGTATTTTTCTATATACACATTGGAAATAATAGTTAGATTTGTTGATTTTTTGAACATTTCCGATTGTTTATTTTTACCTGACTCAAAGGTCCATTTAATATGAAAAGTCTATCTAATTTTGATGACTAGGTCTATACATAATTGGAACACCGCTATTCGTGACAGTACTTTAAACCATGTAAAAATATATATGTCTCTTTACATGATGTTTTTCGGAATCATGAGGTCCGAACTTTCAACCAATCTCGTCTACGAATCCATTTTTCTTCCAATCCAGATTTATTTCACACATTAATTTTTTAACATATATGTTAATGAATACTATGAAAAAGACTTCGTAAGTAATTAAGCTTTAGGATTAAAATCTTTAAAGATACAAATTCTTCTCAAAATCTGTGTAAATCCAAAGATAATGATACATACTTTCTGTGATGTATCCCCAACCATTAAAAGTTATAGAATTTGCCAATAGTAATCCATTCATTCTTTCTAAGATTTACGATACCTAACGAGAAAAGAGAAAGAAGCAGAATGGTAATTGGCTCCTGAGGTGTTCAATTTGCTTCTCTCGCCAAAAGAAGTATTGCTTGTAACGGTCGCAATGGGCCATTAATTCCCTTACCTTATATTACAGCCTTATTTAAATCGTTATTAGATTGTCTGAGGAAAGTGTGGTGGGATCAGTCATATTTCTTATGTAATCGGATGCTAAGTTAAGTTGCATTTTCATAATCGATTAGTAAATTTTGTTGATTTTAAAACATTTTGAAATATGATATATAATATGTGTATTATTTTGAATAATATATAAATATTAGATGGGGGAAACACAAATTCTTTTGAAAAATAAAACCTCAATGGGGCGAACATAAAAATAACAAAGGCTTATAAATTAACTAAGTGCAGCCTCTGACTTAGGATCGATAAGTGGGGATTAAACTAGCTTGAGGGTACCAGCTTCCCATTTATTGCAACTTGGTGTGCTAATATAAAAGTATCCAAATTTTTAAAATTCTTAAAATTTTAAAGTTAAAATTTTAAAAAGTAAGATATTTGCCACTGTAATTTTCATAATATTATGGCTCAAAAATATTAAATTTCTCAAATAGCTAAGTGCATAACTACTAAATATCAATAAAAATGTACCCATTATTAAAATGGAGATGTCCAAAAGCACTAAGATCTCCAAAAGTTAAACGTTAAATTTGAAAACGTTGTATATTTACCATTGCAAGATTTTAAAAAACATCACCTTTAGTAATTATATATAATGACGTGTACGGGAGTGGGAAGACTTTCTTTATCTAGATCATATGAAATTATTGATGTTGTAAAAGTTGCATTGATGAGGCAGTCTTTTGTTGATTGATACTCCAATTTATTATACATTTAGACACACAAGCAAATATCAATATGGACGACACAAATAAGACACAAGTGCAGACAACATAATGAAGACAAGAAGTGGGCGGTATTTTCCAGAGTCTCAGTTTTTATATGAAACAGCAACCGCGGAAATTCCAAACTCGTATGACTTCCGTGGACTGAGCTTGTGACTCGTGAAAAGATATCATACGATGATGCAAATGTAAGATTACTTTAAATTCGCTTCTAATTTCTTAAGAGACACTGTGAAGATTAAATACCGTTAGACCGTAAAGCCAGTTAATTATTTACGCGCAAGTCTCGAAGGGTCAGGACCATTTCAAATTAAAAGCGGGTTAAGATGAAATTAAAAGGAATTTATATATATATATATATATATACATATATATCTGATGCAATGTATAATTTCTTGTATGAAAGTTGCTGTAGTTTATATTAATTTTTGATTGGAATTCTTGAACAAAATGTTATTTTTAGGATCAAAATTTTTCTTTTGCAACAAAATTAATAACAGTATTGTTATAGTGTTGTAAGAATTTATAGAAATCTACAAAATTTATCAACTGATCGTAAAAACGCAACTTAACTTGATTTTTTTATGTTTAAAAAGTCGCACATATTTTAATTTCGTAGTATTTTTGATAAACTTATATTTAAGAATGGAATAAACTAAGTGAAGGAAATCCATCAAAATTTCTAACTGCAATTTGCGGAATAATACCATGATGATTTTAAGGTACACTCCATTTTTCTGAAAAGTTTATGAAGAAGGGTGGGATATAACAATAATAAACTTGGACAGAATATTGTAAAAGAGGAAAAGCGGAGTTTTTGAAAATAAATTTTCACTTAAAAAAAGAGTTCTTTGGAAGTATTAACTTCAACATTTTCTGCTTTATGCTCTTTCCGACATTTTTATTCTCTCGTTCGGTATTCTCTAGATTTTTGAATATTTGAGATTTTCTAGTGAGAGGAAAGGAAAAAAATTGGCAGAATTCACGATCTCAAATTTTAAGTTCTTGATTTTCAATCTTTGCTTCTTTATGTATTTATTCCTGACTGCTTGAGTTTCCCCAGTTTAATACATACAGAAATAAAAACTTTTAAAACTAATTTTTTATGCTTGAATTAAATCTTTATGCAAAATTATTAAAACAATTCTACCGGAAAGTGATATATCTTTTCTCTTGCTGAATCTGAAAGATCATTACAATAAAATATGAATAAACTGCTTTAAAAAATGGAAAGTATGGAATTATCGTTTAAATTAATATTTAGTAACTGAAAAACATACTTGGAATAAATGAATAAAATTTTTTATAAAGTAAAACATATTAAAACTTAAATATTTTAAAAATATAATACCAATAAAAATTATAGTTTTTAAAAAAAATTAAAAAACACCCTTTTATGTTAATCAAACAAAGTTGTAATTTAATCTTTTAGTCGCCAAATCTGGAAATGGGATTTGAAATTAGTCGCCAGATGCGGGATGGGATCTGAAAATGGGAAATCGTTAATCTTGATGATCCTGATCAGGACAATGAAACAAAATTATTAAATTATTGTATTGTCATCGGTCCTGGACAACTGAGCAAAATTTTCGCATTAATCTGATCTTTTAAAGTGGGTAAAAATTGAGTTCAAAGATTCCATTACATACAAGGGGAAGCTTATAAAAGGGTGTTAAAAATACCGGTACTGGTATGTATTGGATTGAATAGGAGCCCTTGGTTTTTATCGAACCTTTATCTCCGATCTTTAAGAGTTTGAGTGACTTTATAATGATTCTAAATTGCATTAATAAAAATAAACATTTAGATGCTAAAATGCTATTACTAAAAAGAATTACATTAGTTAGTCTAAAATTGCATGTTATATATAGGGTCAAATTGGATGAAAATAACAAGCTAGACGTGTTTGATAGTAGGCGGGGCGAGCCTAGCTAATCCGGTTGCAGCAAAGAAATCCGTGTGTGAGATGGAAAAAAGTTAGGATGCATTGGTGCCGAGAGGAGCTTCTGTGATTGGCTGACCAGAATGATCAGCTATTTTTACATTAAAGTTACCAAATGTACCATACAAGAAGAAATGAAGAAATGTAATGATTCATTCCTTAGAAAAATTTCTCTTATATCGACTAGATAAATACCAAAATATCCAATTATAAAGTGGAAGAGAATCCAGATATAATTTCCTAGTATAACGATTTTAAGTAATATATAGTTGGTTTGAATAGAAAATCTAATGTCCTCTATACATACACATTAAAGGATGCATTGAATTCAATTTAGATCGATTAAATTTTCATATAAATTATACTTATTGAATGTATAAAGAGATCATTTTCTCTCCGAAGAGAGTTTCTAGAAGCTCATTCTAATTTAAATTGTCCTTTTATAATCTAGTTTTAATCTATTTATCGTTTTCGTAGTATGCAATTGCTCACCACTTAATCGATATATATAATTTAAAGACCATGAATGGAATTTAGAGAATGTATTCAAATGTCTAATGGTATAAATTTAAAGGACGCTTTTCTCTTTCATCAATCTAACAATCCTTGAAATTGGATCAGATCCAATAGAATTGTGAATTTGAATTATGTCCTAGTGCATTCAAATTTTTACTCAGTGACTGTATCTTTTCAATGTTCCTCCTATGAATTATTTTTGAGAGTCTTAAGTGACAGGAATGTGTGTCATGAGGATACATCTAAAGTCCGTATTTTTTGTGACTCATGCATACAGGCAAATGCATTTATATATCCGTGCTAAAATTAAAATATTATACTAGTGTGACATTTTTTTTTGAGTCGAGAATTTATAGGATCAATAAAATAAAAAACAAGATATCAATCATTGGCATGACCAAGTAATTTTAGCGCGTTTTTCACGTGTTGTATTTTACAATAATGCAACTAATGAACTTTTTACTAACAGAAAGTACTGTACTAAAAAAAAATTAAAAGAAATTTAAAAATTATTAAATTTAAATATGATTCGGCTCATCTAGGGCACAAATGCTACCAAATGCCGAAAAACCGAGGTCAATTGGTTGCTTATTGGCTGAGAAAAAGGTACGACACAATATGGAACGAAGACGAAATTTGCGTCCTAATAGCGCTTTTGTTCCACTACGTGAAAAACGCGCTAAAAAGCACTGGAGAGAATATATAAAATTCTTTGTTTTTTCCCCTTTAGTGGCTTAGAAAATTTGTAATCTTTTTTCATTATACCGATTAATCTACTAATTGTTTAAGCATAGTTTCTATTTCTAAAGTAGAATATTGCCGGGGTTAAAATGTAGTTTTTATTCATATTAATGATAAAATTTCACCTTAAGATGTGAGATTAAATAAATATTTTTATTACGTAAAATATCTAATTCGTACTTAATGCATGTCTGCTGGAGCCTGTAAAACTTGAATATTCTGAATAATATCTGGACTATGCAGTGGAAATACACTGTTGTGATTAGTTTTTAAAAATGTCCTTAAAATGATATAAATCAAAGAAAATTTTGAAATTATAAAAGTTATTAAATTGGCAAATGAATCAATATATATGAAATGGACTACATTCGATTGATCACTGGTAACTTACGTATTTGAACTATTAACTCTGTTTAATTTGCTGAATTCTTTAAAAAAAAAGAAACAAGCCTTACAGTAGTCGCATGTGATGTGTAACATCTGACATGTTATCGTCGTAAATACGCAATAGTGACTTTGATCCTGAAAAAAAATGAATCGGGTATGATCGGAAATAATTTTCTATCGAATAATTATATCTTTAACGAAAATTTTATTTAATTAACACAAGGAGCAATGCAATTTTTTATCAAAAATATTCTTGTTCAATTTGGGGAAAAGCGGAGACAATAGATTTATGAAAACTAAAATTTGACACATATACCTGGGATTTCAAAGTATTTAAAAATCGTTGTGAAAAACAGCGTCAATAACAGTACCACTGTTAGTTGTCGAAACATTTCGATTTGTGTTCATTTCGAACTTGAGTTCATCTTTCAGAAAAACTATGAGCGGCTCAGCTTCTGGCAAACTGAAGTTAACGTTAAAATCACCACCCAAAATCCTGGGAAGCGAGTGATAGTTTTTTTAAGAAGAGCAGAACCACCTTCGGTATACGGTAAAAGTACAAAATGAAGGAAATCCTTAATTTTTTTAACTGTTCGATTCGGAGAAATGTATGCGACCTCCAAAATGACTGTCCATTTTCAAACACAACGAGCCCTGAGACTTTGACATTTGAGCATTAAAATCACAAATTTATTCTGGATGCAGTCTAATAAGACTTGCTGGTATGTGCGTCTTAATTGCTACTACAGTTGGATCCCCAGACGAGGGTAGCGAAGAGACACCGTCAAGCGCATGCTTAAAAATTAGAAATATTAGAGAAAATAAAAAAAAAAAATGCCCGATTACTTAATTAGTTAGTTTTTTTATTCGAGAAATATCTTTTTTAATCACAATTAAAAATATTATATTGACAGCGACAGGAATTTACCTCAAAGTATGAAAATGATAAGCACTTAAATATTTATTCAAATAAGTCCATATTACTTACTCCTATTTTTTTAAAGAATGATGAGCTTTGTCAGACGCTTAACAGGAAATATAATTGTTACTATATAGTTTGCACATATATAAATATATCCTCAGGTTTCACACACAACGAGCCCTGAGACTTTGTCATTTTAGCTTAAGAATCGCAAGTTTATTCTGGATGAAGTCTAATAAGACTTGCGGAAGGCTGGTGGCTTAATTGCTACTACATTTGGACCCCGAGACGAGGGTAGCGAAGAGACACTACCAACCGCGCTAAATGGTCATATCAAATAGCGCCCGCTCCTCCGGCTTGATGTCTACTAGAGCTGGACATCGTGCGAGGGTAGCGAAGAGACACCACCAAGTGTGCTGATTGGTCAAATCAAACAGCGCGCTTTCCCGACTTCCTGTTACGCATTTCCGTTCCTTTTTACGAAATCACTCCAACAGATATCCAGCAACCGAGAGTAAAGATATTACACATCAAAAAATGGAAGAGAATCTAAACTGAGAAAGCAGTTTTGAATATGTGTGTTCGCGCGTTTTTTATTAAAAGGAAAGATTCAAATTTGAATAAAGGACATTTTGCCTCACAAATAAATACGAATTTGAGTCTAATGATAAAATTTTAAAAAATGAGGCTCTACGCCCGTATATTGTTAAAAAGTGGTAGTATCACTTTCTGATTAATAATTTGACGAATCGTGCAGTTTTTGATTTAATACGCATTTAAATGCCGCCAAAAGAACGAAAGATTTTTTTTGGAAAGTTCAAACTGGAATATATCATAACAACCTTAAATTTACCTCTTACATTGTGTCGTTTTTAGCTTGTTGAACTTTTTTCATAAGTTTACAAAGCACTATTTAATAGCCCCTATGTTATGAAATCTCTGAATCAGTGACTAGAATTTTGTGGATGAATGCAGAAATCATCAATATCTAGGACAAAAACATTTATTTTTCGATCTTTTCCGAAGCAACATCTTCTTTCTTTCCCTCCTCATACAAGTCCATCCAAGAATGAGCACAAAGCTAGGCCTAGAAAGAAAGAATTGGGACCGTTTTCTATTGTTTGGTAAATGATCTGTAAAATAGATTGGAAGAATTTTCTTTTGAAACATTTTGAAGAAAGAGAAATTTGAGCTAAAATTGTTACAGTGGCTTCATGCTAGATATCTTCGTCGAAAGTTTCTTTTTCCAAATGCAGCTTCAAAAAGATTGAAGCAATATATGAAATCTGTCAGAAGTAGGAGATTGAACACTCAAGGTTATAAAAATTCCTATTTGAAATAAATTCTTTCCCCTTAAAGGTTACAAATAATAAAATATTTCTAAAGGGACTTTTTTCTCTTTCATTAAACTAGAATTTTAAACGGCGCGAGTGTTCTTAAATATAGTAAAAGGAGACCCAGAGAAAATATTTTTAGTATTTCGTTCAAATTTTAAATATTTTCATTGGTAGATCTTTTGAAAATAAATGTGTAGGATTTTTGTCATCTCTGAGTAAGACCAGAAGACAAGATTGCACATTCGACTCGTCATCTCTTTTACTGAGTTTAGAATATGCTGCCCCTGCAGCAAGTTGGCATTGTATATATATTTTTTCCACCACATATTAAAAAAACACCTTGTGTGGTGTCTCCTGAGAGCTATTAAGTCCATTCCCATTCCGTCTTATGAATGTATGGAAGAATGTTTACTCACTCCTAACATTAAAGTTAATTCCATTTCCTATTTAGATTTTTAACTAACCATAGTGCGTGTTTATCATAAGTACACAAATTTAAAACTTATCTCACAATAGTTTTTGTGGGTCTAGTGGAGATGCAAAACTTCGTATTTCACTACTTTTTACATTGCAGATTTCCATACACTTATAGCACCAAGAATTTCTCATACAACACAATAATTCTTTGTTAAGAGCCTTTTTTCTTGATCTTACACTCAGGTTGCAAGTTGGAATCTACCAGTCTCTTCAATTAAAATAGTGAAAGGATTATATATGTGTGGTGTGTTAAATCGAACTAAGCCTTATATTAGCTAAAAAAAGTAATATAACTGTTTAATTATCACGCTAGTCATTTGGTTGTGGTTCAAATTAGTAGTTCCGTTGCAATTTGCATTGCATGTTCTGAAGCGACGTCAATTTCAACATAATTTATCATCTGATACAATATTTAAATCCTTTAAATGTTTTATGCGCAACAAAAAATAGCTACTCCTGTATACGTTCCTAAAAATCGAATCATCCTATCAAATTTTCACGAATTTCTCATGACAATTTTGTTCCTGTCTTATTTATATCTTCCGACTGTTTAAGAATAATTCATTTGAAGTTCATAATCCGAAATGGCTTCCCAAAATTTAAATTATCAAGAAACGACGTGAGATCCAAAACGTTATCGAAAGAGTTTCAAACAAAATGAAAACTTTTCAAATATTTCTGATGGAAAGAAAAAGAAACTTAATTTGATTCTTATTTATTTGAAGTAATCTTTTTTTTAATGATAGGAATTCAAAGGTCATTTCAGTAAAAAGTTCGTCCAAGAATGATCCTTGAATGGAGAAATAAGTACTGATGACTTAAATAAGTACTATGTTTGATGTTTTATTTTTCCCCTTTCTTTTCTAAAAAGATTTCGTTAATGGAAATGGGAATCTAATAAAATTTGTTGTTCGAATAATGTTTCTGTCGATTTGCCAAAGAATCATTTGCTTATTTTCATAGTTATTTATCGATTATATTAAAAGGTATGGATTGAAAAGTTTACCTTACCTAACACTCATTCATTCATATATACTTTTGTTGGAATAATATTATTAACCAAATAAATATAGCTAAAAACAGAAATTTAAATATTTTCTTTAGTCTTTTAATCTCTTTTTATATAAAGAAGAATCTAACGAATAAATGCTTCTAAGTTATTTACAGTTAATTTTTATTCTCATTTCCTCTGCCTGCAAAATAAATTTTTATGAATCTTTGTTACTCATGTATTGTATGATTAAAATTTTTCCATTAATTTTTCTCAATTGCAAAGGTGGCCGCGATAGCCTAGTGGTCTAGGCTTTGGAACATGGCTAGCGTGTCATGAGTTCGATCCCAGTACCACTGAAGACCCGCCGTGTAGGGGAGCGATGCACGTTAAATCTGTCGAGAGCTCAAACGTCCTCCCATTGGTGTGGTGTGGTAGTTAGGATAGGGGGTGACAGCTCAGGTGTCGTCCGCGTCACTTGACCATGGTTCAAAATCACGCTTACCGTCGTCGAAAGCCCTCGTGTTGCTGAACAGTGCGACGTTAATATTCACTCATTCTCAATTGGAAAAAAATGTTTTCCTACAAAGATATTTCATCTAGAAAGGTATCTCTAGATATTTATACTGACACTGTCTCAATCATTTTTATTTACCTTTAAAATAAGGATCTTTGCATATATTTCATCTCTATAGATTTACAATGGACTTTAACATATAAGGATAATTAGTTTTTGCATTTGTTATTCAATTTGTTTGATTATAAAGAAATTTAATTCTTTTCTGTGGGACCTCTGATATATCAAAGTTTTAAAAAGTACAGGGTTATTTATAATTCCCTCCTTTGTTTCAAAGCACTATAGTTAGAAAAGAAAATAATATAGAAACAATGCAAGTTTTTTTATTTATATACTTTACAAGCGTTTTATTTGTTTCTTGTTGTCTTTGTTAACTTGTTTAAACGACATCCATCAATGCTATAGTTCAGTTCCTGCCACACGCCACCCAACATGGTACAGAGCCGCACCGCAGTAGCCTAGTGGTCAAGATAACGGACTCGTGGCCGGTTTGTTATGACTTCGAACCTAGTACCACTGAAGACCCGCCGTGTTGGGGAGTGATGCTCGTTAAATGTATCGAAGCTCAAACGTCCTCCCGTTGGTGTGTTGGATTGATGTTTGGAGAGGGGTGTTGCCATCTCAGGTGTCTCCTCGTCACTTTACCATGTCTTAAAAATTACGAGGTCCGTCGCCAAAAGCCCTCGAATAGCTGAATAGTGCGACGTTAATATTAACTAACTCTCTCAACATGGTACTATCATTGACAGCACGTGTTATCCTGTTGTTTCTAATGCCACCTGTCCACGAAATTCATCGTGGCAAGAGGCTAGGTGTACGCCTGTCGTTAGCTTTGAGCACCATGCAGGTGACAGTACGATTTGGCTCGGTTTTTACACGATAGATGGCGACACCACCTATCTCCATCTCCACAATTTAGACATGGAACTGGAGGGGTGGTAAATATTCTCCTGCCCCCTGCACCCATGGTTTCTGCTACGACTGTCCACAAGACTTTCGGACCCACTGATTTATCGAGCACGTACTCCGTGTGTTCTCGGAGGGTATTGGGTGGCATCGGGCATCGAACCCAGGCCATCCGGTCTTGAGTCCGATGCTCTAACCACTAGGCTACCCACGACCCCGTGTTATCCTTTCCGTGTTATCTGAAAACTTGATATTTTACTTAAGACCAAATTTTTGTACCCCTTTTGTCGCTGGATATAGCAGAATTGAATGAAAGGATAAAACGCGCTGCGGAAACGTTGGTGTACCATATTGAGTCGAGTGTAGCTAGTACTGGACTATAGCATCGAAGTACGCCGTGTGACCAATATTTCACATACAACATTTGTAAAGTATGTAAATAAAACTTGAATTGTTTTTGTATATCAAGTGTTCTTTTTTGTTGTATTCGTCTTAGTTTTTTTTTTTTTTGCCATAGAGCTTCGAAAACCCAGAGGGAATGATGAATAAAACCCTGCATTATAATCGTTTTTTTTAAAATAGATTTCTATCTTTGAGTGACTTGGTGTGGCTGTCTTTTGACAGCAGTGCGTATCTAATGGACTAAAAATAATTTATTTGAATTACATAGCACGAAAATAAAATCTTTTAAAAGAAAAAAATTTCTCAAATTTAAAATTCAAAAATTTTTGGTACTATTTTTATTATAAGAAAAATAATACAGCAATAAAAGCAAAAATATTTTTTGTGCATATAATTTTTTTTCCCTATCAAACTTTCAAAAAATAAAAATTTTTTTTATTCGAAATTATTTCCATTCATAAAAAAGTAATATTTTTTTTTTTTAAAAATAAGAAAACATCCATTTGAAAAAATATAAATTCTTTTTCATTTAAATAGAATCCTAGTTCGTCCCTTTTTATTATGCGTCCGCATCCTCAGTCCCTCAGATGTAAATTCGCTATTTAAGTATCGCGAAGAAAAATTTAAATCCTTGCCTTCTGCATTGGCCTGAAATGTTACATTAATTCTGTGAGAGAAACACAGGACTGGTAATAAAAGAACCGAAATATATTGCATTCCCCAATCTTGGAAAATCTTATGAGTTTCTTTTTATTTGTTATTTCTTGTGGAAAAAAACTAAAATAGGAATGGGAGCTAATTTAAAAGTCTAATGCTCCCCAACCGGTATTTACCTTGATTTCCATCCTGGCTGAAAAATTCCTAGTGTACCGGAAAATATCCGACACTTTTCCCGAATTGTGTATTTGCAGTAGCGATACCTAAAATTTGCACACTTGAAATTCTTAATGTTTTCTCGCTAGTTTGAACTTCTTAATTACAGTTTCACTTTTCGCTTAGTTTGCGTTTAGTCCAAACGCATTACTCGTGCTTGTGTATTTTGGGTTCTTTTCAAGAATCATTTAATTGTTTACTTAACGCTATGCTGCAAAAATGTTTGCAAGAACCATTCGACATTTTTCTTAAATCTCTCCGATTGAATTTCATTATTTCGAAACAATTTATCACAACAGATTATTTTTTTAATAATTATATGTTCTTTTTCTGTGGATTTATTGCTGAAATATACGTTTTGTCGAACTGTTTCACTCTTTAATCAATATATATATATATTAGGTTGGGGAAAAAGAAATTCATTATTTTTACGTGAACTTCAAAACTTTATTTAACATGTTTCGGATTACTAATTTTGGTCAAATATGCACCATTTTGTTCTATAATCTGTCGCCATTTTAAAGGTAGCTTCATAATGCCTCTCTCATATAAGTCTTGGTCCCTATTGGCGAAAGACTCTGGTAATCGGTTTTCACAATCTTCTCTTGATGTCAATTTCTTATCACCCAGGAAGTTTTGAAATGCAAGAAAAACACTAAATTCGGATCTATACTGCCAACAATTGGACCGTTTTAGAAAGCAATTGACCAAAAACGGCAAGAATTGGCCAAAAAGGAGAGGTGTTGCTTTCCATCAGGACAGCACCAGGTCACACTTATCTATAGAAACTCCCAAAAACTCCGGGAGCTTGGTTAGGAAATTTTGATACATCCACCATATAGTCCGAACCTGGCACCAAGAGATTACCATGTTTTCTTGCATTTCAAAACTTCCTTGATGATAAGAAATTGACATCAAGATTGTGAAAACCGATTACCAGAGTATTTCGCCAATAGGGACCAAGACTTATGTGAGAGAGACATTATGAAACTACCTTTTAAATGGCAACATATTGTAGAACAAAATGGTGCATATTTGACCAAAATTGGCAATCCGAAACATGTTAAATAAAGTTTTGAAGTTCACGAAAAAATAATGGATTTCTTTTCCCTCAACCTAATATACAAGTATAACCGCTATTTTCTTTGATTTTTCATTCAGTGAAAGTCGTTTAACACGAAACTGACTGGAATATTTTTCGTGTTAAGGAATATTGGGGGGAAAAAGAAACCAAATATTCAACAAAATCAAGTTTATTAGAGTACTTTTTATTTACATAAATATGTGTATATATGCATGTATTTCATAAAATCAACGGAACAAAAACATTTACTAGAACTTAATGAAATTTAATACAAAATTTTCGAGTTTTTTTGAAAAACCAAACATTTATTGAGTTAATGAGAAATGATCTGATATTTTTTTTTTTTGCATTGTCTTTTTTAGCATCAAATTGTTCGATGCCGTTCCATTTTGTTATTCATTTCTCCATTGGAATTTTCGTCTAAACTGCGATTATTTTCCATGATGTTCCTTATTTCGGATGATGTGGGAACAGAGAAGCTGCATTATTCATTTCATTTTCTTCGTCAGAATCTGCGTCAATAATTTTTTTTAGCTTTGAACACACTCCAAAATGTCTTTGTATGCTATAAAATGAATTGGGGCTGTACACGCATTATCATCATGCACTGCAACGGATTTTTCTGTTGATACAGTGGGGCAGTCCAATAGTACAAAAGTTTTTCAAACACCCCTCTTAAGTATCGCCTGCGTAGCTGATGTTTTCCGTATATTGTTCATACCCAGAAGTGAAATCTTTTCGTTTCGTGTTAAGAGAAATTAAATAATAGTTTAAAAAACTAAAAAACACCTTTTTATAATTAATCGAACTAAGTTGTAACTTAATCTTTTAGTCACCAAATTGGGAAATGGGATCTGAAATTAGTCGCCAGATGCGGGATGGGATCCGAAAATGGAAAATCGTTAATCCTGATGATCCTGATCAGGACAATGGAACAAAATTATTAAATTATTATACTGTCATCGGTCCTGGACAAGTGAGCAAAAATTCGAATTAATCTGACCTTTTAAAGTGAATAAAAATTGAGCTCAAATATTCCGTTGCATACAAGCGAAGTGTTAACCCATATTTCGTCTCAAGTGTTTTGGCGTAAATTTATTTTACTATATACAGGGTGTCCAGCCTTAATGTGACCCAATAGCTAATTCCCGAACCGTTCGGTTTAGATATGCACTTCCAATTTAAAAAATGTTTTCAGAAAGGTAAGAAATGTTTTTACGTGCTTTTCGAACCAAACGACCCATTTACAAAAAAAATACAAAAATTAATTTTTTATACAGTCCCCAGGTCCTATCACTTATATTTAGAAAAAGATGCAGTACACAAAAACAAAGTAAACACAAAGTTTCATTTTATTACGATAAAAACTGGCCGCGAGTTATGCCTACATAAATTTGAAGTATCCGAGTTGCTCAGAAAAGGGGGTCGTATATAAAGTGAGTTTAGAGCACAGTAATTCACTATCTATACAGAAAAAAAAAATCAGAAAGATTAAAACATTGTAGTAAACATCATAGATTGACAATTTGTATTGCGGTATGGCAAACAATAAAAATTAAATTAAGGAAATACAACTTATACAAAAAAGATTAAAACACCTTGTTTTAACAAATAGCAGCAAAATAATACAGGATTTGCCGTTCAAATTATAGCATAATGTGGAATGATGCGCCAATCATAGATCGGGGTTTTTATTATATTAGAATGACCAAATTAACTTAAATAATGGTGAAGGCACGAGACAGGAAATACGTCTATTGCAACTCCCAGTTTTATACAAGCGCTGAACAGCACGGGCAATTGTCCAATAAGATGGATGTCTTCGAGTGGGAAATTAAATGGCATAAAGTCTTGCCGCCTCTCTCTTATTTCGATTACACTGCCCATAAAATAGTACCATTTCGCGGTTTCTTCATTTGTTTACATCTCGTTCTCCCGTACTATAATTTGTAATATTAGAATACGACTGTATGCAATTGCAAGTGACTACACAACAGATTTTTAAAGTTCGTCATGATCAGCAAAAACGCAGCAAATCAGACTGAAGCTGTAGCATATAAGACTATTATTTGGAACTCCCTATTGAAGTATTTTCTCGTCCAAAATATTTTATTTTTTCTACGTTTTACACATACACAGAATAAATTTTATTTCATAAGTACTCAATTATTGTATTATTAACATATGCTTTTAAATTTAAAAACGATTTACATAAGAGTGACGTGCTAGAGCGAAAGTTTCCTTGCAGAGTTCCAACTAGTTTCACTTTGGAGACGGCTCCTTACTAGCTTCTTGAAAATAGCCTAGAAAATGCATATAAAGTATGATTTTCAAAGTTCCATAACTAGGCCAGTTTTTATCGTAATAAAATGAAACTTTTTGTGTTTACATTGTTTTTGTGTACTGCATCTTTTTCTAAATATAAGTGATAGGATCTGGGGAACCGTATAAAAAATTAATTTTTGTAATTTTTTTCTAAATGGGTTTTTTGGTTCGAAAAGCACGTAAAAACATTCCTTACCTGTTTTAAAACATTTTTCAAATTGGAAGTGCATATCTAAACCGAACGGTTCGGGAATTAGCTATTGGGTCACATTAAGGCTGGACACCCTGTATAATTATATTCATTTGAATCATGAATGGATTATTTGTGCAATTTAGGGGAAAAAATGAATTGATGTAATTTTAAGTTTACGCATATGCATATGTAATTTTTTTAATATTTTCAAATTTTAAAAAATGAAACTAAATAAACGCTATTTTAAGTCAAATCATTTAGTTTATAAGGCAAGGAATTACGATATAAGAAATGATAAAAAGAATTTTCATGTTTGTTGGGTAGTCAAAATTTCAATTCTTAAAAAAAAAAAAAGCTTTGCTAAAATGTTAAGAGTAATTGGAATTTATTCAATATGTTTTCCTTAATTTTTCGACGGGTGTTTCTCAAATGTTTTTTTCTCAAATGTTTTTCTCATTATTCGTCAGTCAGATTTGTCTGGATGTATCGCATTCAAACATTACAAAAAAGTGCGAATGCGGCAATCTTTGGATCTCTCTTTTTTTTTAATTTGGGCTGAAAGCTTATACCTGGGATTACAATTATTTTGAATCTGACAAGACTATACAAATCATGAAGGCGTTGTTTAACCTATATTTCATAACTAGAAATTCTATGTCCTTTCTTATTTATATATCAATCACATTAAATATTATAAAATAAAATACTATTCTTTGTAGGGAACAACTTACCGAAAATGTTGATATAGGTAAAACAGGCTTTTAAAATATGATTATTAAGTTTAAAAATAGAAAGAGTTGAAATAGAAATAAAGCCTTTTTCTTCCAAAAGGTAAAACGAATAAAAGAATTATTTTATAAAAAGAATCTAATATCAAAGCAGAGTCAGCAGGCAATTGATTTCATTTATTAATGAGTAAGCAAGTTCTTGTGTTGCTATTTTATCTTTTAACATTGCTGGGAAAAAAATGTCCGTTATAAATCTTAACCAAAGCATTACTTTATGTTCTGGCGAAAAAAAAAAAAAATTTTTTTTATATTTTATTTTAACTAGCTAAAATGTTTTATCTATCGTATCAAATTGCTTTAAAATTTCAAGTAACAGTATTTATGAAAAATTTTTTGCAGCTTATAGTTACCATAATATCTATTGAATTCATATAAAATACTTTTCCAGCTGAATTTTCTACGGATAATTTAGTTTTTATAAAGAATTTTACAATATTTAATGACTAGGTGTTTCTTCAATCGAATATTAATGCCAAAATTGTATTAATCAGGGGGAAAAGATTAATACCATTTTTTAGCAACTCAAAATTTTATTCGTTATGGTTATATTGACGCATCACGATACTAATTGTATGCACAAACGTGTCATGAATGCTATAGTTTTCATTTAGCTTTTGTTTTTAATTTTGAAAAGAAATTCGGATTCATTTGTGATTGTAATGCATCCTGTAAATTTTTTGTAAGTTTATGGTAATAATATACAAAATTTAAGCAAAAAAAAAAGTGAAAAAATTGTATAAAATTCTAAAAAGAAATTCGGATTTGAATTTTTTTTTTCATTTTAAACTTATTAATAATCTTTGATTTTTGAAATGCATATAGTTTAAACTGTTATACTTTCATGGAAGACTTCTCTATTGTGCTAACACGGTGTAACGTTTAAGATAAATAAAAATACCCTGATATTGGTTACTTTAAAAATTAAGTTTAATTACGTCTCAGATATTTTTTACAGAACATACATTGAAATTATTTAAATTGCGGAGATTATTAGAGTTCAAAAAATATTGTTCGTGAGGGAGGAGTTGCATCTTTTCTCAGCGAAGTTTCAGACCTACTCCCGTTCTCTCCCTCTGCTCTCTCTAGGGTCTCGGGAATGACAGGGGTTTGCGTCCTTAGCTTCGAGTTACATTCGATTCGTGGGTGGAGTATTCTTGTGGTGTCAGAGGTTGCCAGGGCGATGTCCAAGACAAAACTACGCAATATTTTAAGGGTGCAGATGATATTGCACGTGTCATTTACACAAAGAAACCGATTCACAACTGTGTGGCGGGAAACACAAACACGTTACAACGGCTGTGGTAGCCGAGTGATTATGGTCGCGAACTCGTGTCCAAAATTACGAGGTTTGTCTTTAATAGTCCTCGTTTAAAAGTGTGACTTAAATCAAAATTAAATTTCGATTGCTGATATGATAATTAATAGAATGTTTAGATTTCATTGAAATATTACTGGTGTTATAAGTAATTGAATATTCGAATCTTGGAAGGTTAAGTGTTGCAATATCTTCCATTTTTATATAAAAATAAGGGTAATATTCTTTTATACTTATTTTTGTTTCCAAAAATTTATATTTCCTTAATTTATTAAAAAAATATCGTAGTTACTGACAAATATTTAAAATCGTTAATAATTTCTTAAATCAATATTCTCTTTGTAGTATACATAATAAGGTTTGCTCGAGACAACATTTTTGTATCATATATATTTAATAATCTTCCATTTTTAAAATAATTATGTTTTATTATTTCCCCGTCATAATTATTTTTATTGATCATAAAATAAATGAATGCTTATTCAGAATAACACACACACGCAATTGATTAGCTTTTCTATAATAACAGTGCCTTGCAAATGTTTCATTAAATTGCATTTTCAATCTATCTAACACTAATGCATGAAAAAAAAACATGACTTTTCACCGAGAACTAATCTTCAAGTATTTGTTTTTGAATGTTGAAAAATCGGCTTAGGAGTGTGTTCTGAGCGATTATTGCTTGAGGTATAAAAAAAAAGATAAAAATAACGGGTCGGCGTTAAGCTTTTATCGAAACAGGTGTGCCGAAGTGTTTACAAACGACTTTAAAATAGTTTTGGATTTCCGATAGCTTTTCTCGTGCCGTTTCGTTAAGTACCTTGTAAATATTAAAAGAAAGTGTTAAATAATTCGTAATAGGTGTTGCGTTAAGGTGAATTGCTTTTTGATAAAGTATTATTGCGAAAGTGAGGAAACTGTGTTTAATGTTTTTACTTTTGAAATGCTTAATTCACGAATTAGTTGCATAATTTTTAAGTTAGGGAACACTATTTACATATCATATTTATTCTTAATTAGTTCTTTTATTTTAATAAAAATCATTAAGAAATTTCTTTTAATTAAGCAATTATTCTTATATTATATATAGTTGTAATCACTTTGTGGGATTTAAATTGTGTTGTGGGGAATTTAACCGAATTTAAGAATGTTTTTAGTAATTAAGCTCGTTTTATATAAAATGGAATACAAACTTTCGAGGGGTTTGTTGAATGTTTCTAGAAGCTATTTCTGCCTGATTTAAATGTGTGCTAAGCAATATTCTTTTTACTTTTTGAGCTGATGATACATCATGAAGTCGGTGCCAAACTGTCACTGGCATTTACGCCAAGGCATGCCAGCATAAGAATTTTGAATCCTAATATTTTATAATCTGTATCATCTCTTGTTAAATAAGGATTTTTGCTTAGAACTTAGAAACATAAACTTATTATTCATTGTATTAAAGAGTTATTATTCGACTAATCAACATATCGGGAGTATTTTATTGTGACGTGTTCTTGATACCTTATTTGTAGAAATATACTAACTAATATAATTTGTTATAATATTAGCTGCTATGTTTTGAAGGCACGTATTATTATCAAACCAATTCGAAAACACATTTTTAATTTTAAAATGAATTAAATGCTGTTCATTTTTTAAGTAACAAATAAATATATTTTTTGTTCCAGAATTTTAAAAATTATAACTATTTAAAATGTTATCTGAGAAGAAATAAAAACATTTGATACTTGCGTATTATATCGTCCACCCTTTTTGCTGAATAATAATCAAAGACATTGCCAAATCAATAAACGTTGCTAAATTTTGTCATCGTATTCGCGAACAAGATTATTGCGTTTGTACAAGCATGTGAACAGTGTTCCACTGTTGGCTGCATTTGGCAAAGTCTTTTCGTTTGACGAATTGGTCGACAGGATAATACGTAAGTACCAAATATTTCTTTACAAGTCTGTTGTGATACATTTTTCTATTATATGAATGTGTTTAATGATGAATAAATAAAATAATGTTGTAACAAAATTTAGGAGAGTTCCTTATATATTCTACCAAAGATCTATTTATAAAACTGATTAAAAATATTTTGATAATTTTTGAAAAAAGAAAGCATTAGAAATAGTTTTTTTAGGAAGAAGAAGTGGAGGAGAAAGTGAGATCTACTTTTCGAAACATTTAGAAATATTTTTCATTTCACATAAAAGTAAAATGTAAACATTACATGCTTCGTATCAGGGCAAACATTTTTTAATTTAACATATTTTATAATAAAGAATATGGCTGTATATACGAACTCGTGGCTGGTGTGTCATGAATTCGAGCCCTAGTGCTCTTCAGAGGGGCTGATTCGCGTTAAATCTTTCCTGACTCAAAGTCCCCCTATTATCGTGGTGTAATAGTTTGGAGACGGGATGCCAGCTCAGGTGCCATCCTTGTCACTTGACCGTGGTTCATATTTACGAGGTCCATTGCCAATAACTCTCGTGTTGTTTTTTAGTGCGATGTTAACACTTACTCACTTTGTAAAAAATTAAAAATTAAGAATTTAATTCGACTTCTAAAAGTTAGAGAAGTATGGTCATGATTAAAACTAATAAAGAATACTCCAAATTAAATTTAATTCCCTAAAATATTATAAAGTTAAACAATACTTACGTTATGCAATGATTATCAAAGTTATTTAATTCTAATAAAATTTTTCATGAATTAATTTAAGGTTATATAAAAACATTTGTGTTTAACTTTTCAAACGTCTCTTTGGTTAGATTTTTTTTCGAATTTATAAATATGGATAAAATAAAAAAAAACAGCTTTTATGACATTTATCGCAGTTTGCAGACATTTCAATCTATTATTTTCAAAGAAAACGTTTTCAAATGAATAGAATGAAAACAATAAAAAAACTCCATTAAGCAGGAAAAACTTCCTATCAGGGGAAAAAAAACAGCTATATTTCTGACAAGTGTTTTCATTTCTTTATTTAACTTTTGTTTTCCACCTTCCGAATTTCCCAGAATTCCTTTTCCAATAAGAGTAAGAAACGACGGAGACACAAAACGTATTTAATCCTAAAAGTATATTGACTCGGAATCCATAAATACGCCGAAGTGATATACAGCATTGATGAGTTTTTCTTAAGACGGTGGAAAGTTTCTCTGTCAAATTATATATATGAACGAGATAAACAGGAATGAGGGAAAAAAGTAAGGTAAAAAGAACGAACTGTTGGTGTCGGGAATTTTTATCGAATGTGTGGAATACTTTATTCTGAAATCATAAAAATGGTGTTTTATTTGATAGATGAACTGATGGTCAGACAAATAACTGTAGAATTTGGTGCTTTTCGTTGTTTATTTTTCTTATTTTTTTCTACAGATATGCTTTTATCTTAATCGCGAAAGGTATTTTTTTGTTGTTGTTTATATAGAGTATTTTGTTTACGAATTGATTTTAGTATTGTTCATCATTTTAGCAGTAATGCAAAAAAAAAGCAGAGGGGAGGGGGAGGATTTTAGCGTGATGTAGTTTTTGATTTCTTGAAGCATGGTGGTTATGTATAAGATGCATGTATGGGAATGTATATTTTTTAATATCTAACGGCATTCTTCTTTTGTTAGAACATACCTCCCGCAGACTTTGAAATGGAAATATTTTAAAGCTCTTTTGTGGTTATAAAAGAATTCCTTATTACCTGATTTTATTTATTAGAAAGCGCCCTTTTATCTATACTCTTTGAAAGTACTTTAAAATTAGTAACCTATAATTTAAAAATAATTTTTACTGAACATTTTGTTCAATTCTTTTTAATGTTTTCAATTTTTCTGTAGTATCTCAAATATTTTAGGGATAATTTTAATAATTATATATTATATTATTGATTATTATAATTATTTTATATTTCGTTATTCTATTAAGAGCTATTGTGATCCTTATTAAGTGTTGATATGGATTCACAGAGTTGTTATCATATAACTGTGTGTGTGTGTGTGAAATTAAATTAAAGTTGGATGAACATCAAAATGTTTTATATATTGTTTTAATGTCTTCATATCATTTTTTAAATGCCTTAGAATTTTTTTAAATCAAAGATAATGTGATAATAATTAAACTGTATTCATCTTAAATAAAAGTAAAAAAATATTGATTGAATTATTTATCATTCTATTCACACACACACATAGAATTGCAATTAGTAGATACAAACTGATTTAGAAGATAAGAACTTTGTATTTCTTGTAATTATTCGGTTTTTAATGTTTTATAATTTGTGTAAATACAGTTTTTTTCTCAGTTTATTTTAACGTAAAATTTTATTTCAAAATTATGTAAAAACGTAGATGTGATGAAAATTTTAAAAAATTGTTTACCGTACATTCTGGCGTATAACGCGCATTTTAATACAAAAAGTAAGACCGAAATTTACGCATGCGCGTTATATGCCTGGAGGATACAAAAAAAAAGTTTTAAAAATAAAGGAAAGAAGGATATAAAAATATTTCTACATGGGGTATTTAAATACTGTTCATTTAAAATAAATGGCATACATTATAAATTTTCAAAAATGAAATTCCTCATAAATTTTATCTTTCCCTCTCTTTTCTTGTGCTTTTGAGTTGAAGTTTTAGAAGTATACCATTGTTCGAAAGCCTGGGATAATGCTCCGAATAAATGACTTCAAAAGATAACAGCATTTTACATTTCAAGTTTAACACCTTACACGTTTTTCTGCATCTAAAAATTAAAAAGGCAGTTTGAAAGCATAGGTGCCCGTTATACGCCGGAATATAAGGTAATTAAAAATACCGTTTTGAATATATTTAGGATAATAAAAGTTCAATAAGAAAATATAAAAATATAAGTGAAAACAGATACTCAAAATACACGTGTTTGACATTTGGAACCATTAAATATTAATTCATTACTAATGTGTTTCGGTAACGTAACTTATTGTTAGAAAGGTAAGTTTTGAAAATATCTTCGTTTAGGGTAAAAAATCCCCAATAAATAATGAAATATTTTCTGAAACAAGGCTCTTATTATAGCAGATAATTTACAGACCCCAACGCTGTAGCGTCGTTCAGATTTAATTTACAATAAAGGACAGCTTTGCTAATTACAGTTGAAGTTAGCTTCTCGAAAATGAGATAGAAACACAATTTTGAGATCTCTTTCAAATTTTCGAAAGCTATTAAAGTTCACATGGAAGTCTTCTGATTCGAAAACTAATCTCTTAGAGTAAAGTTAGAGTGCTACCCTTTTCGATGCACTTAGATTTCGTCTTCAAAGCGTTGTATTGTTATCTTAAAGTTAATGTTCTCGTATTTCATCAAATTAAAATAAGCGCATGTTGTGCTGGGAGAGTGATTCCGGTTATCCAGCATTTGTTAACGAGAATTTCCAGAGATAACTTGAAGTAGCCGATGGTTTTAAGTTATTAATTTTGAAACAGCAGTTACAAAAGTATGTATGGCAGTTAGAACTGACATGCAATGGAGATATATTAACCTTATATTTTTTATTCATGTTTTGTTTGTTATTACATTTATATTTTGAATGAGTAGTTTTTGGAATTATTTATTTTGATTTATGTTAAATTTCAGTGTTAATAAGCCTCCTTGGAAACTAACGCTTCGTAAACATTTCGGATTTTTATTGTTAAGATAGATAGATATTTCCACATAGTAATCATCAATTATGATTTTATTGGTTTTAATAAAAAATATTATTTTAGAGTTGGCACCCCTATGAAAGTTATTTACAAACATATTTCCACTGCTCTTATTTATAAATGTACGTAAATGAATACAAACAACTTTTTGAAGCATTTTTGTATGAAATCAGTGCATACAATAAATGGAAGTTTTCGCTTAAAATCTGTTATAAAGTATGGCTTTTAACTCTTTTATTGATACTAAATATTTTTATTTAGTGCCTTCAATAAAAACTATTTATGTTTTTACGGTTTGTGTGTTAGTATGTGTTTGAATATTTATAAGCAAAATACTTGTCTGAATTTCTTTATTGATACTCTATAAAATCTCGTTTTCTGTTGCGTTGTATTTTACGGTAAAAACAATTTCACAGTATTTTATAGTGCATAACATTATGTAAAACGCGTATTTTATCTAAATTTTTCTTTAAAAAACCCTGAAACATTAGAAATTAGTTTTTTTAGCCAATTCCAAAGCAGATTACTAAACTGGAGGAAATTATTGATCGCGCCGCAATGCTTATAAAAAAAAATGGAATAACTTTTTTGTTCCGGTTTTTTGGAAAAAAATATAGTTTGAAATACAGGAGGCTTTAGTTATATTTTGTTTCAAAAGAGAAATATTTTAGATTGAAAAAAAGGAGTTAAAAAGAGAGATCTAGGAGAAAAGTAATTTTTCTAGTCTTATTTTTTCCAGCCCCACTTTTTATTCACACCCCACAAAAAAACTGCCATCCACCAGAACGGATCTCTTTATTTCTTAGATAAATGACAAAAGTATTTTATCGTGTAGATAAAAGGATTAGCGTCAAACAATCGATTTCTTTATGTAGCATAAATCATGGCTTACAGAGAAGAATGAGAGATAAACCGAGATGGGCCAGTTACATTATAAACGATGTTCTGCACATTACTAATTGTTTTGGTTTCTTAGAAAGACACACTCTTTACTTAATTCTGTATACAGAACACTTTCTACTATCCAGATGCTTTGTACTCTTCAGAAAATATTTTACTTCTAAAGAAAAATACCGTTTCTGTCGCATTTCTTATTTAAAATTCCTTTCCGCGTAAAATTTATTGCATTTGAGTCGGAGGTCGTTACAAAACCGACCTTTCGATGTCAGGAATTTTTTCCGCGCAAATTAGCTTAATGACGGTTGCAAATATGCAACAGTTGTTTCGAAGACCACAATATTTTATTATAATTTTTCTGTATTTTTTAGTTTTCCTTTAATTTTTTTTATTTCTTGATGTAGCGTGGCAAATGACGTAGAATTGTTTTTGTCTCCGGTTTTTTAATTCCATTCGAATAAAAGAATTCTATGACTTGAGTAATTATACATATTTAACATTGTTTCGAGTTGGGATAAAAATTTTTACGTAATGCTGTTTTTTGATTTTTTTTCTCTTAGAAAAAAAGCCAGGAAATATATTTAAGCACTTGGAAAATGTTCCCCCCCCCCCTACGAAAATGAAGATTATGTAGGAAATGTTACTATAAATTATTCCACACTGTTTTTTATGGTCTGCCCTTTAGTTATAACTTATCCCATTCTCTTTTCTCTCGGTACATTTTTTTGTTGTTTTAGAAGTGAAAAAGTTTAATTTATTTAATTATTTTTGATCTTAGAAGAATTATTTTATTACCTTTTATGTAAAACTATATTTTTAAAGGATTTTGTTTTAATTTTTGCTTTTCTAGTAAAATTTTTCAAAAAATTATTTACTTTTAATCATACAAATTAATTCCGAAAAAGAACATTTATTAAAAGTTTTGATGTTAATTCACAAAGTACTTTAAAAAAAACTTGTAAAAAATAAAAGTTTTAGGTGTAATTTGTTTTGGTTTAACCTGCATGTTTTCTAATTTATATCTCTGAAGAAATTTTTTATAGGCATATATGTAAATACATAAAAATATTTTGCACATTGTGATAATTTCGCAAAAATCCCATCTGAGCTTTTATTTTATGTATGGTTACAATACTAAAGAAGGAATTAATTTAAACGTATTTGAATTCTCTTTTAATCTGGTTACGCTTGGAAATAACTTTTTTAATATTGAAATTATATGACTTACCAATCTCAGATAGACTGCTTGTGCTTTTGAATTTGTGCAATATAATTGTATATCTGTGGTCGAATTTTACATTTTAAATAACATATTTTTATATAAATGAGTGCTTAGATTTTATTTAAAAATTTAGAATTTAAAGCTTTTTTTTTCTTTGAGAAATAATTTATCAATAGATCTAAAATTGACAATTTTGAAGTTAAGTTTTATGTTGCAATATAAAACTGACGGAATGACTTTAATATATCTGAATTAAAGTAAATATTTATGTTCATAACTGATAAGAATTGTTTAAAAGTGAATTATAAAATGCCCTAAAGGATCAGGAAAACGGAAAAAATAACTATTCTTACACAAAATAATTAGAGAGGAATAATTTATGTATTAACGGACAAATAAAATGAAAGAACCGCTGCTTTACGTTAGGATTATTGGTATTCATCAGTATTACTGTACATCAATTTTTTCACACAAAGGGAATTAAAACTTATTTTGACATTAAAAGATTCATTATATATTTTTTTCAAAAAACTAAAATTTGCACACAAGTTATCAAAAATATTCTAAAAAAACTTGTCGTGTCCCAGTCCTATCTTGGACTGGGTTCACATTGCCCGACGCGCCTGGTGTGGAAGGAAACATATTATCACCAACGAAAGCCATAATTACAAATATTTATTAACAACACACAAATACAATTAACAAGTCACACTATAAGTAGAAACCCTGGAGTGATTATTCAATTCCCTAGATTAATCCCGATACATGACTCTAACATTCAATTCTAACCTTTAAATCTAATATTCCCTACTAAATAATCTCAACTATTAGAATTGACAAAGGAGACGAACGCTTACTAACTTCAGGTCGATACTAACTATAATCCCTTTGATTATTTCAATGATTAACAATATCAATTACTATCTAATACGTGCTAAGCTCGCTGGAGAGATCCGTAGTTGATACTTACAACAAGTTTGGCAATTCCTTCTCCTATTGCTTTCTTACTAAATCTAGACTTTATATAGTCGAATTCATTAGCATATCACTATCTCGTGTTTTTCCCGAGGAGGCTGTGAAATAGAATAATTGCTGGCCCCAAAGTTACGAAGAGGGTTAATGGAAGATTGACGCGGAAAGACCCTTCACAAACTTAAGAAACACACGTAAATAACATCACAAAAAATCGAACTAATTAATCACCTTTCAAAAACAACAAGAGCAAAAGAATATTAAAAACAAACATTTTTTGGTACTTTTTGTTTCGCTGGTGCAAACGATAAAGTCACCAAAAATGATACAACTGACGCCAAATGGAATATTTCGGCTGGTAACCTTTCACCACCACATTTTGAAAACAAGTCGCGGTCTTTTCTTATCAGTTACATCTTTTTGATAATACATCAAAAACAGATGAAAAACTAATCGGAGCTTATATTTATTAGTATTTTTGGTTCTTATGTATTATTGTAACCTATTGGCGACACTATATGAAATGAAGCATATGGTTGCCGATTCAGCGCGTATGTCACATAAGAAATCGTGGTTGCCAATTTGTCGAGTTATTAATAGAGTTGGCGATTGTTGCGATAATACGTAAGTACCATATTTTTTATGTGTATATTGTGTGTTGTCGCCAGTATAGCCTGGTTGGCGAGATTTGCGCCACGAAACGGAAAAGTACCCATTTCTTTAATCTTCGCAAATTAATGTATTTAGGTTCTGGCGTTGGAGACATTTTTTTGAAATTTTTTAAAATGCAACAAGTAATTTATTTGTAAATTTGATCGATTTTAACGTTTTTAAAATATTATAAAATTTCGAAATACGCCATTGCCAAAACATCAAATTTTTGTTAAAAAATATATAGTACAGAAATTGGCCTGCATCCACTAAATTGACTGTCAATCTTTTATTTAATCTATTTATCCCAGGATAAGAAGATAATGGTAGTGGATTGTTCGGAGAAAATTGTGGCTTCAGAACACGCAACAAATGCGATTTACTGTGACGTTCAAGCTTTCAAAGTTGATTTTCTAACCTCATTTCAGCTAACAATATTACGTACACTCGAAAGTAGTACTCGAAAGTAGACTGATGTACTCTAAAAATTGCTTTAATAATTAAAAACTAGTTGTTTTTTTCACAATCTTCAACAGGGGAAAAATGTTCACTATATTGAACTCTTTTTGATTTGAATTTCTCTGACATCAGAATCATAAGCAAAAAAGTAATTTTTTAATATTGTAAAGTGTGTTTTCATTCAAGACTATGCTCTCCAGATGTTTTAACAACAATATCTCTATTGATTTTTTAAATTTATATTAGTATAAATCTGTTTCTAAAGAATATGCATTAATGTATCCTACTTTTGTTCGTAAAATTTAAATGGTTTCATTAAGTAAGCAAATTTTCTTTTTAACGGACAAAATTTAAACAGTTGCATTAAAATATGGAAGACGAAATGCATTAAATATTTCACATGAAGGGAAGAATTTTTTTTCTTGGTTTTATTCTTTAAAATTAGCTATAGTTTTAAAGATAGCTTTACAGTTATTAGTTTCTATAATCTTATCGGATTTTCTTTGTCTGATGAGTTTTGAAACCTTATTTTAACTTGACGGATTATTTTTATTTGGAAAACTTATTCTGAAGTTTAGTGCTGTATAGAACATAAAAAAAGATGTAAAAGAGCTTTGATTTTATTGTTGTGATGAATTCAGTTAATATATTAATATTATTTTTCTATTTTGCGTCACTGATGTTTTAATTTTCCGTTACTTATACATGCTCTTCTATTAAAGACTTAATTTGTTTATTCTGTATATACGAATATTGCAACGTTTAGCTTGATACATGTAAAGAAAAAGAAACTTGGAAAGAACAACTTCAAAATGAAAAATATATAAAAATTATTAATAAACAGATATATACGATATTTTAAAAAAATTGCCAAAGGTAAATAATTTGTTTGCATGTCCTGTAACAAAGTCGAATTCCTTTAAAAAAAGTTGCAAGAACAGTTACGTTAAAAGGATGGTATTTTGCCAAATATACTAAAAACACTCAAAGATCGCTTGAACATTGAATAAGCTGAAAAACGGAGGGTAAAACATAAAGGTATTTAAAAAAGAAATCGCTCAAGGGCAAACTATTATCCATCATAAACACCATGGTGGCTGCGGCGACCTGGTGCTTATGGTCACGAATTCGTGGCCAGAGTGTCTCGGGTTCGAGTCCTGGTGCCACTGAAGACCCGTTATGTAGAATGCACGAGGTTCACACACACAATAATCTCCCGTTGGGGGGTAGTGTGGTAGTTAAGGGGCATTCCAGATGTTGTCCACGTCACTTGACCGTGGTTATAAAAACTATGAGGTCCGTCGACAATAGCCCTCTTGTTGCTTTACAATGCGAAGTTAATAAAATTCTTACTCATCATCATACCATCCACGTAAAATAATAATTAAATAATAAAAAAACACGATAAAATAGAAATATAACAAATTTTTAATTCATATACCTTGAATGTTTCTTAATGACCATATCCTGTTTTTTGGCAATTGAATCGTCGAATTCTGGATAGAGATCTTATGAAGCTTTCTGTATTGTCTATTCACTTTATATTAGGGCTAGTTAATTCACTCTTTAATATCAGAATAGCATGATGTAGCTCCCTTCTCTCTGTTACTAATTTTTTTATCTGTAATTAGACTAATTTCAGTAACCATAAGTATAATCTAAATAAGACAAATATTGAATTAAATACAAGTGTTCAATAAACTGATTAGTAATTCTCCGTTATTCTCTTTCCCATAACACTAACTATTACAAAATGATATTTGAAACTTCCCAGTGTAATTAATATTTACTAATATTGTGGCGCAAAATATTCATATCCTTGAACACTATCATATTTCGTTGTCATGAATTATGTAGCATCAGAGCAGCAAACGATTAATTAAGAGATAAATTTTCTTTTCTTGGCGAAATAAATCTTTTCAATGTATGTAATATTAATTAGAACTTTTACTAGAAAGATATTAGTACAGGATATTTCACACAGGATAAGTTACTCGATCATACCAGATAATTCATTTGTATAGAGTATGTGTGATTATAGTGTTTTCTTTGTGGAAACATCAGTGAAAATGATGTATGTTGTGGCTTAAGTTTTGACATTAAATTAATATTTGAGACATTGTAACTTTTGATTTCCTATTTTAATTAATTGGATGGTTGTTTTGAATTGATATTAATGTTTAAAGGATAAAATGTGTGAATCTATGATTAATGTTTTATCTAGTAAAACAAGTAATATAAATTTTTTTTAAAGTCAATTCCTACTTAAGTCAACAAAGAAAATTTTTATTTTAGTTATTTTTTATTAAATAATTACAATTACTATAAATATGTAAATAAATATGACAGAATCACAATATTAAATGGCAAAACACCTTTTAAATTAACTTGAAAAACTTTTTAACTACATTAAATTTGTTTTTCATTTTTTTTAATAAAAATTAAATATAATAGGTAAGAATTTATCTTACCTATTAAGAATTATTCTGAATTAGACTTCCAAAAAAAGGGAATTAGACAATAAAATCGAAATAAATTGAGAGTTAAATCTGCTGTGGACTTCTCTTAAAATATAATTTGCGCCAGAGTAATACAATCGAATGTATAGATTAACAGCTTCGTGAGAAACTGTTAATCTATACACCATGAGTCGGCAACCTATGGCACGCATGCCGCATGCGGTACAATTTTCAATAGCACTCTGCACTACTCAACAAATTTGTCAATTTTTGAGGGTATGGAAGTTGATAAATTTGTAATGGACCTCCTGAACCACATATCCAGAATTATAGACACTTATGGAATTACGAAAAAATCTGAAAGATAACTAAATGTAAATTTATACAGCTATTTTACAAATTATTGAATGCGATTGCTGGGGAGATTTAATTGTTTGAAGAGAGAAAGTTGTGCATGGTATACTCTGTGCTTTCCACTTTATGTTTTACACATCTAAGTAAAAAATCTTTCCTTTAATGAAAAATATTTAGAGTACGCAAAGAATTTGTTTTACAATTGAATGCTCAGAATTGTGTCAAATTGAAAGTCACAAATTATACCCCTGATTTTGAGATATGAAAGTAGAGCTGCACTAATTTCGTAATAAAGTTTTTATTAATCCTTTTATTTAACTATAATGAAGGGAAATACTTACATTTTATGTCGTCTATTTTTTATTTTAATAAATATGCTTAAAAATGCTTAATATATATACAATTTGAATTTTTTAAAACATTTTGTTGAAGGAATTGTTATTGACGTTACAATAGTTAAAGGAAGTAAAAATATTGTTAAATGATGCAAAATTAATAAATAAACAAACTGTAAATCTATATTATTGACATCTATTCTTTATCTCTGCATGCATTACCGCAGGAATCGAACTGTTTCAAAAATGCTACATTGTTGCACGCTTAATCATATCGATATATTAGTTTGACACGTCATAACTAAATGGTTGCAACCCTGCTATACACTATTAAAATAATTTTCATCGCTTAAATTATTTTATTTACTGTTATGAGTAAATTATTATACAATTTCAATAACAATATATGAAATTAACAACTTCGTTTCTAAGTGAAAAATTCTTTTTAGCTTATTAATTGACAAAAATATTTCTTAAACATAAATGAAACTATTTAAAATTTTTAACCCTTGGCTGATGCTGTTGCATGTCTTCTAAATTCGGGATTATTGTATTAAGTCCACGATGTTGAACACTTGAAAAAAATCTAGAACCATCAATGGATTAGAGATAAGATATTGATCGGAGAGTCCCAAACAATCGATGATGTAATAAGGGTTGGCTAATTCAAATGTAGATTAGGGAAGATTTTGATTCCATCGGAGTCAAAGACCAAAGATGTCGACACACACACTAAGTAATTGAAAGGCCTAGAAAACTCCAGGATGAATACCGTGATAGTACTGATGCACTGATGGGTGGTCCAGATGGCTGTGTCTTTACGTTTTATTTTGAAAAACAGCTCTATAAAAGTCAGAGGGTCTGGAAGAATCGATGGTTCTCTTTCACACGCATTCCTTTTAGCCAATGTGCCTGCAGTTTTCGGGCCTGCGATATTTGCATGGGAAAAGATCCATTGTAGATGAATCTCTTGGAACAAAGATAGCCACTTCAACTTATTTAAAGCAGCCATTCCCGTTTCCCCCCCGGTAAATTAGACAAGTGTTGGATGAAGATTTGGCTGTTTGATAAAATCCAGGTTTTTCTTTCTTATCAGAAAGTGATATTAATGAGTTGAGATCCATATGTATGGTAATTTAACTTTTTATGGAGAAATAGAGCAAAATTTAAGATTATTTTTATGGATCTGTAAGGGAAAAGTTACGTTTTTTGAAATAAATTCCACGGCCTGAACGATCTTTGTTATCCTTTTTTCTGTCTATGTAATAAGAGTCATACATTGATATCCCTCATTCTGTCAAAAGTTAGTCGCCTTAAGT
>BMAO01006544.1:0-24262 GCA_019973975.1 Trichonephila clavata
ACATTTGATTTGACCTTAAGCCCATAAAAGTTGTTTTAAAGTGTATGGGAATATTTGTATGATTCTGTGACATGTAAGATCTAAAGTCAGTGGAAGTAATGTATCGTAATCATATCATTCAACACTTCATCTTCGTAATCCAATGAGTACTATCCGACACTATTTCTGTTCCTGGGCGGACGTCTTTCATCAGCCATTTTAATATGTTCTCTCCATCTCTATAATATTTCAATGTCATCATTAATGAGTTGTTTTAAATAAATATAAATATGTGTATATATATATATATTTAAAATTATACGTTATTCACTATAAATTTTAAAAAAATATTTGGTTCAGATTGGCAAGGTTGCCTCTGGCGCCATATAAACCCACAATCACACAGTCATTGACATTTCCAAATGCACTGAATTCTTCGCTACTATTCATCACCACACGAAAAGAACAGCGTACTTACTATAATATGTAGCATATATATTATACATGATTTTGTTTTCGTTTAGTTTTATCTTTATAAAATGGGCAAATTTTTAAGATTTCATTGATTAAGGAATGAGATTAAGCACACAGCAAATACCTTGCAATGATAAATGTCGTCTGGATCCACGAAAAATATAGACACTTTCTTACAAGTGGTTTGATGTTGATTGAGAATCCTGTTGAATTTAAATTTTCCAGAGTCCACTTGCCTAAACAATGTTTCTAAACATATTGTAGAACAAGAAACTCTATTCAGCAAATCATAGCAACAGGAAAATTTGAAATAAACGCTCAAATCTTAGGAATGGGAGTTTTGTACTTTACATCAATTTTAATCCCATCTTGCATAATTTCTGTGCAGTGAGATCTGAACAAGCTACACACATTTCGATTGCCCAATTTGTACCACTTTAATTATGATGCACAAGGTCAATTTTAGATGCTATTGAGCTGCAGAAATAGAAAGAATAATATGAATTTAGGACGAAGTCAATAGAATTATATAAATATTCCGAATCGACTGTTGTTTTCATTACTAACTTCTTTTAAAAAGAGGAAATGTTGCAAGTCCAAGATTCATTTTTCCTCCAGATATATTTGCCCTTTCCTTCATAAATTTAATTCTTGATAGTTTTTATGACGAAACGAATTTCGTAGTAATGTAGACTGCTTGTACATCCAATTTCTGATCTTTATATTTTAGAATTTGATAACTAAATCTCACCAACAAATAGTGAAGTATCTTTACTTTATATTAAAAAGAGTAACGATTAAATGTTTTATATGCACGTAGAAGTAGTATATTTTTTTCTACATGGTAAGGAAATTAGGTTCGTTTTTCAAGAGTTAAATTACATTATTACAAATTAGATCCATTTTTAGATGATGATTTGTGAGAAATCTCCTAACGTTAACGTATTCCATTCCTTTTTTTAAAATAAATAACTCTTTTTTTTTTGCCAATTTTTGGCTGAATATTGCGCATAATATTTTGATAACGGTCCCAAAAGAGGACTAAATGATGTGAATTTTTGTAACGAGATCTTCGAACGTTTAATCCGAAAGTTGCTATATTTACATGATTTGGTAACAAAATATAAGTTGAAAACGATATTTTTTGTTTAATATTATATGAACGTAATGCTTTGAATTCTTTTTACACGTGGTGTTTCTTAAATAGATTTCCTTTGGCTTAATGAACTCTAAATTGTGGGACATCATTAGCTGTAAGAACGTCTGTATGTCTTCACCGCCTTTGCGTGAACTCCAAGGTTATTCTGGTTTGCTATTGATCGATTTGAACTTAAAAGTATGGTGGCTTTTAATTTTGCTGCTAAACATGATATCATATATTTTTACGTATTAATATTTTTTCTGTCTAAATGAATGCAATTTATGATTAGGAATTTACGAAAAAAATGTACTTATTACAAAGTTTAAACTTAGTGATATATCATTATTTGTATACTATTTCGAAAAAACAAACATTTCTGTGCAGTTTTCGTAAGAGATTTTTTTTGTTTGTTTATCCTTCTGTTACCAGTCACGAAAGCAAGGATGTGTGAAATGCCTTATATGAATTAAAACCGAAATCCGTTAAGATTGATTGCCAAAAAATGAACATTTAAAATGTTTTGCTTTTGTCCAATCCTGTCCATTTACTTTACAAACAACCACAATTTTGTGGATAAAATTGAATCATTGGAACCCAATACATTCCCTTGCAAGCTAATTCTATGTTCTTGTAAATTATCATGAAATCTTCTAACTTTGTTCTTAAAGTTCCTTTAAGTACTGTAAACTTTTAAGGTGTGGAAAAAAAAATCACAAATGTCATTATCTGGCACACTTTTCTTTCTTCGTTCAGTTATTGAATTAAAATAATTAATTCTGAGCATTTTACACAAAGGAATTTTTTTTCTGTTTTGCTACCGAACTCAATAGTAGAATCTGATATGTCTGGAAAAAGAAAAACCATTCCGTAATTTTCGATATTATGAAAAGTTGCGACTGTAAATCAATGTACTTTCCTTTTAATGAAATTTAAGATTCTAAATTAAGGGAAAATTTGCCAGTTGGTATTAATCATATTTTCAGCATGGAAAATATTAATATTTTTGAACAGGCTAGTTGGACAAAACAAATGTAACTATTACTTTGAGAAATTGTGTCTTTATCAAATACTTATGACAAATTTCAGACGAATTTTGAAAAATTATTTAAAAAATTCTGGTGATCTGATCTTTTAAATTATCTCTCTCAAAACAGCTAAGCATTTAGTTTCCTGAGAATAAACTAGATTGATGAAGCGATGAGGAGAACTATATAGAGGTAGTTCGCACGTTGTAAACCTTCATTATAAAAATATACCTTAAAAAGTGATAGGTAAAGGCAAGCTGTTGTATTTGTTTCCGATAATTTGATAAATGGAACTGACAGCTCTTTCGCTCTTTATGATTGATTAAAAAATTTTAGCTCTAAAGAACTTGCGATAAGTTTTTTCCCAACCATTAGTAAAAATAATGTACTTTTCTCTTGTTTGACGGAATATCTTAAAACGCATAGCTCTAATATTTTATTAAATTTGCTGCAATATTTTTATTTTTTAAATAGATTTCCTCTGGCTTAAACTCTTAATTGTACGACATCCTAAGCTGAAAGAACGTCTTCAAGTCTTCACCATCTATACTTGAAACCCAAGGTTATTCAAATTCGAAATTGATCGAATTTATTTTAAAGTGTGTGTTTGATCTTTTTAAGTATGCTTTAAATCTAAATCCATATATTTTTGCGTTTTGATATTTTTTTTTCTCTACATGAATGTCGGTCATGCTTCGGAATTTAAGAAAAAAATAGTACTTATCACAAAAAATCCAATTTAATGTAATCTGTGCAGTTTTCATAAAGATTTTTTTGCTTATTTTCCTGTTACAATTCATGAAAGCAGACTTAGTGAAATTTGCCAAGATTGATTGCCAAGATATATTAACACTTAAAAGATGGTGCCTTTTTCCAGTCCTGTCCATATACTTTGCAATTAACATGAATTTTGTAAACGAAATTGAAGCATTGTAACCATATCTATTCTCCTTTAAGCTAATTCTATGTTCTTGTAAATTATCAACAGGAAATCTTCTAAATTGTTTCTCAAGACTCCCTTTGACTACTGCAAACTTTTAAGGTGTGGAAAACAATTTCATAAATGTCATTATTTGGCACACTTTCTCTCGCTCCTTCAATTATTGAATTAAATCAGTACTTCTGAGCAGTTTGTATAAAGAATTTTCCCCCTGTTCTGTTACAGATCTTGATAAGTAAAACTAATATGTCTAAAAAAAATAAAACTCAGTAATGTTTTTGATATTTAGAATTGTTACGGTGGGAATTCGAAGTACTTTCCTCTTATAGACATTTAAGATTTTAACTTCAGCTAAAATTAAATAACTCTGATAAATAACTCTGATCTGGACTTTTTTTTCTTTGTGTGTGGGTTTTGTGAAAGTTACATACAGGGCAGTTCTAACGCTTACTCACCGTGTCTTGGCGAAATGAATTTAAGACTGGGATAAATAGTCTTTTTCACAAAATAAAGCATTATAAAATTGTATTTAGGCATATATTATGAACATTTTATTTTGAAAGTAAATTTTATAGATTTGTACATAGAACACATACAGACGTCGCCATCTGAGTATTTTATGTCAAAGCTTATGAAACAGGGCACTAAAAAATTCTGAAAGCATGGGTATAAGTATTTTTCGTAATTTAATAATTTCTAGACTATTTCTGAAATTTCTATACTTCATTTGATATATATATATATTAGTACTATACATTTTCAAAAAAAAATCCTCTTCCCAAACATATGAATTCTTCGTTAGAAAGAGTTATGACGTTTTCAGTAGATTTGGAATTCGTTAAAGGCGTAGCGAAGTATATAATAAATTATAATTTTTTCTGATGTTAGTGTTTTATTTATCAACGGGATGTGAGGGAAATAGTATATCTTTCTTTGATCGAAGGTATGGATATATTTGTGCAAATTATTCCTTGAGATTTCTCTATATATGCATAGCCTTAGTTTTATTTTAGCTGAATAAAATCTGGAAGAATAAGGACTTCGTACCATGCTTTTAAAAATTTCGTAAATTATAGAATTATAGAATTTCTTCGGTGTGGTTGATTGGTGGAATGAAGACAATCACTTAACGGCCCCTTTTTACCGTCACGCATTGCATTTTAAAGTTTTTCTTTTTTTTAAATATTATTTGAGCTATAGTTGCCGTCTTTATTATTGGTGCAGTTTTTAATCTGCGATGTTTTTGTGGTTTTTATGTAAGAAAATCTAGTGTTATTATTCGATAATTTTGGAATAAATCTTGATTTATAAAAAAATAATCTTTTAGTGCAATACATATTTTTTTAAAGATCAAACTCGTAGCAGTCTTACTTCTATTCTTTGTTCTATTATTTCTTTACTTGGAATTGTTTTACATTTCAACTATGCTCTGGAACATGTCTTTGTCTGCAATTTCTTCAATGCACTACGACTAAAATATCGAAGTTAGTGTTATTATTCAAGAAGCTTAGAGTAAATCATAATTTATAATAAACATAATCTTTCATGTAACAGTTTTAATATATCACATACTTCTGTTCTGGTCATCGTTTTATATTTCAACGCAGTCAAGATCCACAGACAAATAGTATATCGTTTTCTAACATTTCTGTATTAAATGGAGAAAATCGACTAAAGGGTCGAATTCAAGTTTTCCGTTTTTTCTAATGCTTTACTTTACATACTCCACTCCATTGTTGAAGAGAAATGTTGTTGTGCTTTATCAGTGATCAATTCGTGAAATTTCAAACATGTTTAAACTGACACATCTGAAATTATTTTTAAATTAAGAATGATTGAATTTCCCCCCTTTTTCTCGTCAAAAGTTCTAGATGTATTGAATTTCCTTTAGACAGATGAAGGATTAGCAAGGAGATGGAGGCGAGAGGCTGAATGTTAAAAGAGATTAAGATGGCACTTTTCATTTTCTTCCAATTTTTGTCTTTAGAACAATATCGTTCTGTAAAGGTAAAAGAACATTCACGTGTATTCCCTGAAAGGAATGCAGAGTAGCGTTTAGTGACAGGTTAAACAATGAAATGCCTTAAGAGGGTAACCTTGTTTACATTTCTCAAAAATTGAATGTAACCAGTTTGTAACTCTTTCTTTAGAACTTTATATCAGCAGACTTTAAACTTTTTTCATTACTGAATCTCGAGCGTACCAGCGCAATTAAAAATATATCTTGACGAACACAAATAAATCGGAGACATGGACACAGGCTACAGAATCAAATGAACAATTCCTCGAAAGTATTTGTCTGTATGTACTGAGATATTTCAGCTCAATGATTCCAATATAAATAAAAAAACTTCTTGCGTGCTGGTGAAAAATCATAGGAAGTTTCCTCCTTACCTGGATTTCCTCTGGCTTAAACTCTGAATTGTACGACATCCTAAGCTGAAAGAACGTCTTCAAGTCTACACCATCTATACTTGAAAGCCAAGGTTATTCAAATACGAAATTGATCGAATTTATTTTAAAGTGTGTCTGACCTTTTTAAGTATGCTTTAAATCTAAATCCATATATTTTTGCGTTTTGATATTTTTTTTCTCTACATGAATGTCTGTTATTATTAGGAATTTAAGAAAAAAAATAGTACGTATCACATAAAATCCAATTTAATGATTTGTGCTGTTTTCATAAAGATTTTTTTGCTTATTTTTCTGTTATCATTCACGAAAGCAGACGTTGTGAAATTTGCCAAGATATTAACACTTAAAAGATGGTGCCTTTTTCCAGTCCTGTCCATATACTTTGCAATTAACATGAATTTTGTAAAAGAAATTGAAGCATTGAAACCAAATCTATTCTCCTTTAAGCTAATTCTATGTTCTTGTAAATTATCAACAGTAAATCTTCTAAATTTTTTCTCAAGACTCCCTTTGACTACTACAAACTTTTAAGGTGTGGAAAACAATTTCATAAATGTCATTATTTGGCACACTTTCTTTCGTTTGTTCAATTATTGAATTAAAATCAGTACTTCTGAGCAGTTTGTACAAATAATTTTTCCCCTGTTCTTTTACACATCTTGATAAATGAAACTAATATGTCTAAAAAAAAATAAAACTCAGTAATGTTTTTGATATTTAGAATTGTTACGGTGGGAATTCGAAGTTCTTTCCTCTAATAGACATTTAAGATTTTAACTTTAGCTAAAATTTGCCAGTTAATATTAAACGTATTTTACATAATTGCATGTATTTTTATCTCTTAACAGGCCAGTCAGAAAAAAAGTGAGTTTATTAAATACATTTGTCAAATTTCAGACAAATTAAAAAAAAAAATCATTAAAACAAGTTCTGGTTATCTGATTTCTTAAATTATCACGCTTAAAAAAGCCAATCATTTAGTTTTCCAAGACATAAGCTATATTGAGACCACACCACAATGAGAATTACGAAGTTAAATCAAACACATATATACCGTGTCTGGGAAATGAATTTATAAATGAGCTATTGAGAGCTTATAATAAATTTTGGCGATTCTTTATTCTTAAAAGATTTAATTTTTATTCTTAAGAAAGGTATTATTTTTTTTTAATTCTTAAAGATAAATTTTTGCGATTCTTTATTCTTAAAAATTCTTCAAATCCATCATTCAGTCTAAAATCCTTCTTAAAAAAGGCCAGGAATATATGTAGGATCATCGAAAATATTTCTTAAGGTTCGCATGTGATGTTGACTTATTCGCATGCCATGAATGCTTTAGTGTTTTTTTCTTCTGGTTTAAGTTAACTAAATATCACTAAGAACTAAAGAAGTATCTTTATTGTATAAGAAAAAGAACAACGGTTAAATTCACCACATCATTTTGCGACTTTAAAAGGTAGAAGTTCGATGTTGCAATGTTGTTTTCATTCGTGGATGTGGAGTGTTATCCGCTTCGACTTTTATTGAATGTGGCCATAATCCTAATTTAGTGAGCTACGGTGTGTTCTGATCTTGCAACTAGATTTCCGAAGAGAGTGGTCATCAAGATTTTCAATTGACTTTTGTGTTAGTAAGGTCCGTCGAGTAGAAGACATGTTTCACGTCTTAGACTGTTTTCTTAACATATATTAATTTTTTTCTACATAAATTACTGTCTTGGCATAGTTTATGACGAAATGATTTTTAAATTGAAGTACACTGCCAGAACTTCAAATTTATTTTCTTTATCTTTTTTTTAAAGAAAATTTTTGAATAGCTTTAAATTTGCCAAAGGTCTGATTTTTTTAAAAAAATTGAATATCAATAAATGTTTTGTTTCAGTTAATTTTAAGTAAGAAAGGAAAAATTATTGGTTATCACTCGCCAAGGTACTAAATTACCAAATATAAAAAAATAAAATTTCGGATATATCGGTATTTTGTAAAAAAAAAAAGAAGAGCGACTGTTTTTTAATTTTTTTATATAGAGGAAGAAGTACTACATGTTTTACTGCATGGTAAATAAGTTAAATGAAACCGTTCGTTTATAAGAAGAATCAAAATAGAAAAGCCGATGATTTGTTGGAATTTTCATAACGTTCATATTTCTTTACTTTTTTCAGGAGCACTTTTTCGTTTACTTTGATGGAGATTATTGTAGATAATGGAGTTGTGCTGAAATTCAAAAATCTAGTTGAAGGTTGTGACATTTTTTCGTTCTGAGACTTTTGAAATTATTTCGTGATTGGAATCTATAACATACCTTGAAACCATTATTTTCTGTTTCATATACAGTGTAACGTTGTAATGTGTCATTAAAATCTAAACTATTCTGTAGTATTATAAGAGGAATATTTCCGACTGTCTTTGATGCTTGCCATTGCCCTTAAACCAAACGTAAGACCGTAATCCGTTATACATGAGCTCCGACATTTCGGTGTATATATCGAATCAGGTATTCTTTTTTTCTGATAAAAATCTGTATTCGTTTATTTTCTTTATAAAAATAAATTTATTTTTCCCTTAAAATTTTGTTTTTTAAAGAAAAATGAGGTATTTCATGAACGCTATTCGAATGTTTCACTTACTATTTCTGTAGAAGCTATATTGCTAAGTTAAGTGTTTCAGGATATATTTAGAAAACTTTTAAGACAGCGAACTCGATGTTTTAAAGAAATTCAATTACGAGTACTTTCTTATATACATTATAGCGCCCAGATTCTATAAATATAGAGTGCGTGTCTGTGTTTTTGAATAGTTCATAGTTATATATAATTAAATTATTAATTGATTGGTGCAATGAAATGAAAAAAGAACCAGTCAAAGTTCTCTTTTTATTATCACGTATGTCCTTTTCTGATTTTGTAAAAATAGTATTGAATGTATCTTAAAACTTATTTCCATATTATGAATGTTGTTTGAAGTTACTTAACCAGATTTGGTATTCGACTTATAAAAAGTAATTTTTCAATTTTGAAACCTCATAGTGAATTCGTAATTGATTGAATTTTTTTGAAATAGACCTTTTAAATGTTTGAGAAATTTTTCATCTGTGAAATTTTTTTTGCCTTTTTTGTTTACTGTGAGAGAAAAAAAAGTAGTTTTATTCTAGAATATAAAAATAAATCATGGTTTATGCTAAATAGAATATTCGAGCTAAATACATATATTTTTGGAGGGGGGGGGGTTAAAAGGAAAATATGCAGCAAAATATATCCCATCCGCATGATCTTGGCATGTTTTTACATTTCAACTAAGCTCTGGTAAATTTTGACGCTGGAGCTCGTCATTCTCTGATGACTATGACCTGAACCAAAGCAATAAAAGGGTTGAATGCAAGGTTATGGGTTTTTCTAAAGCTTTGCTTTCTATATATCATTCCAATGCTACATAAATATTGTTACACTTCATGAATGATCAATTCGAGACATTTCAAAGATGCTACTTAAGACGGATTTCAATTGTGTTTTGCTGGTTGGAGGATTTGTGGGGAGGAAGAGACGAGATATTGACTGTCAAGATATGTCTTTTAAAAAAGGAGTCAGATGAAAATTGAAATTTTTTATTTTTCTTCCATGGTTTGCGATTACAGAAGCATCGTTTTGCCAAGAAATTAAACATGAGGTGGATATCCTGAAGGGTTTAGTGACAGGTAAAAGAATGTAATACCTCTAACTAGACAACCCTGTAATTCCTCAGTGAAGAAGCTCGTAAGAAAATTCGTAAATATTTTTGACTAAGTTTATAACAATGTGTTAGGTGCCCTAATTGCGTTAGCACCAGTGCAATGAATTTCACTTTGGGACAAACCTAAAGGAGTTAAGAGATGAGGGCTCCTCTGCCAACAAAAACCTATTCAAGTTTAATTCGACTTGTGTAGTAATTTTCCAGAGTGCGTTTGTCTAAGCCATGCTTCAAAGAAAAACGTAGGTTAAGGAGCAAATCATATATAAGAGAAATTTGAGAATAAAATGTTAATTTTAGAAATGAGAGTCTTAACTTTACGTAGTTTACACAATCGCTATAACATTTTGCATAAATTTTCTGCAAATTATATGAGATCTCATGAAGCTATATACGTTTCCATAGATTTAAAATGGGTGGATAAGGTGTCGTCTACGTTGTTCCCGTACACCACTGTCCTCTTTAATTATGATGATCAAGTTCAATTTCAGATGCCACTACGGAAATGAAATAAATATTAATGTAATGCTAACTAAAGGGCGGATTGCAGATCGATGGCATTGCACGTGATTGGAGATTTCTGACGAGAGCCATCATTAAATTATGCAAATTCTCAATTGACTGTTGTATTCATTAGTAGCGTCCGTCAAGTAGAGGAGATGTTGTACGTTCAAGCATCTTTTGTAAAATGATATCCATTATTTTTATACATAAATAAGCTTCTTGGCTCAATCAATTTAGTAGGGATGTAGACAGCTAGTACTTTAAATTCCTTTCGTCTATATTTTCATTTTTCTTAGAAAATCGTTTTGTAGCAGTTTATTTGTCAAAAGTCTAAAACATTTTGTTTTCAAAGATGAATATCAATAGTGTCAGTTAGTTCCAAGTTAAGGTACAAAAGGATAGACTAACATTCATCTTCGCATCTGATAACTAAATGTCACCACAAATGATTAAAATACCTTTATTTTATATATAAGAAAAAGAATAACGAGAGATTTAATTTTTTTCTGTGCTCTTAAAAATCGTATACTGTAATCCACTTGGTAAATAAATTGTATTAAATTGTTCGTTCATCAAAAGATCAAATTGCATCAGGGTCTATTTTTATATGCTAATGTGTAAGAAATTCCAACACGCTCACAACGAGACACATTAGTTACTTTTTTATTTAATGACTATTTTTTTTAACTTTTAGGCGTATAATTGTACATATTGGAGTTGTGGTGAAGTTAGAATAAGGGGTTGGGTGCAGCGATATTTTTTTATTCCCGAATCCTTCAAACGTTTAAACCGTAAGTGGTATATTGAATGATTTCAGGTTAGAACATAAATTCAAAGCACTATTTTACGTTTTACATCATATGTACGTAACGTTGTAATATGTTTTTGAAACCTAGTTATGCGTTTTTCTGCTTTTAACAGGAATATTTCAAGCTGTCTTCAATTCCTACTGTTACCCTGAATAAAATTATAAAATGTTAATCCATTTTACTTAAAACTGAAGACATTTAAGTATATTTTTAAAATCAGAAAATCCTTATTTCGCATGATAACAATCTGTATTCGTTTATTTTGTTTTTGAAAGAAAATTTTATTTTTATGAAAAAAGAAGATTTGTTTTTCTTTATTTTTATTTAAAGAAAAAGATATATTCCCTGGCCACTGTTTATAATTTTCTTTTAATGTTTCTGTAATATTCCATGAGTATAAGCTCGGTACTCTAGCGCTTGGCCACAAATCCCTCATCCCTCATTATAAAGAACAATTTTTTACATTTTTACCAAACTTCATACAGAGCCAAGCACAGTACCGTCGACCAGCTCTTTTACCTTTGGTAGTCTGTGATCGACAGTTTTCAAGAAAGGCCGCATAAGCAAACAACTATGGTACTCCTAGATATACCTGCTGCTTTGACAGAGTATGGACGCATAAAATGATAAAAATCGTTCATGAAACAGACATCATCAAACGCTCTGATCCGGATAAATGATTTCCTTCGTAAAAAAAGCTTTACAGTCAAAGTAAGCGGTTCCTTCTCAAGCACTCACTATTCGAAGGCAGGAGATCCCTAGGGCTCTGTGCTTAGCCCCCTCTCTTTCCTCCTTTACATGAATACGTTCAACGACCATTTAAGTAAAAACGTCAAACTGGCTTGCTACGCCGATGACATTGCAGTGTGGCATACGCATTAGAAACTTAACAAACAGTCCTAAATGCCTGCATGCTACGGAGTGAAACGTGGTCGAATGAGCTTAAGTTCAGTATTAATCCAGATAAAACCAACTTTTGCATCTTCTCAACTGACAGAAAAAACCAAATCTCCTTCCATCTTATTATCAAGCTCTTCGCCACGGAAATAAAGCAAACTTCTAACCCAAGGCACCTTCGTCTTACTGTTGACGCACAGTTAAGATTCTCGCAAAACCTCGATAATATTTCAAATAAAGCGCTAATCAAGCCAAAATTCCTTAAAAGACTTTAAGGTGAACTTGGGGTTCAATTCCAAAAGCATTTCTAAATACTTATATCTAAATATTTAGAACAATTCTTGAGTAAGTTGCACCCATTTGGGCACCAGCCAAACCTACAGCAAAGGAAAAGAGACTATGACGACATTATTTTTATTTTTATGTAGACTGCCAATACGTTGAAGTTCTTTGATTTTAATTTCCACTCTCTTAGAAAAGCTTTATATAGCATTAAATTTACGAGGGGACTGAAACATTTTTTCAAAGGAATATCAATATTTTTTTGTGTTATATTATTTTACATGAAGTTGAAAAATCATAGGCTGACACTTATCATGGTACTTAAACAACAAATGTCGCCATAAACCTATAGAGATATCTTTTTTATAAGAAAAAATATAACGATTACATAACTTTTTTTATATAAACTTAGAAATAATAAATTTTTTTCCCACATTGTAAATAAATTGAATTAAATTGTTCTTACGTCAAGTTACAGTGGCTGTTTTTTCAGCTAATGATTCGTGCTTTGAATATTTAATGCGTAGGTTGATATATTTACATAATTTGTGACCTGAAAAATAATTTTGCGTTTCATATCATATGAACGTAACGTCGTACTGACTATGTCAGTAAAATTTAAGTATTCGTTTTTCCGGTTTTTAGAGGAATTATTCAAGTTGTCTTTATTTCCTTCAATTACCGTTAATAAAATTGTAAAACTTTGATCCAATTTTCATGAAAATATATACAATTTGATGAAAATGTGAAATCAGAAAATCCATTTCTCTGATGATGAAAATATGTATTCGTCTATCTTGTTTATAAAAAAAAAAGAAATAGTAGTTTTCCCAATTCATTGAAGAAAAAAAAAAGTTTTTTTCTAAAAAGAGTTTAAGGCCTTTAATTTAAAACTTCCATTTACTATTTCTGTGAAAGCTATATTGTTATGTTAAAATTTGCGGAGGTTTCTTTTTTCTATTCTTCTTGTAAATTTTAGATACTATCTAAAAGTCATGACTTTAAAATACAGGAAACAATGTTCTTTGCATATCTGAGCGTAAACTTTCAGTAGTGTAAGATGTAGAACGTAGAATTCGAAAATAATATTTTGTTATGTTATTTTAAGTAATAATAAAATGAAATAAATTCATAATGTTTAAAATTTCGTAAATTAGAATTATAGAGTTTCTTTGGTCTGATTGATTGGTGGACTGAAGACAGAATAACTTGGCGACCTCTTTTCACCACCACGCATAACATTTTAAGGTTTCTCTTTTTTTTTCTTTAAATATCATTTGAGCAATTTTGGTATAGCTTAAAACTTATTTCGTTATTTTGAATAATTTTTGAAGTATTTTAACCAAAATTTGTATTTCAGCCCCTAAAGCTTTAATTTGAATTAGTGAGAAATTTTTTTGCATAACTAATTCATTGGCGTTCGGCGAAGTTGCCGTCTTTATTATTTGTGCAGTTTTTAATCTGCGATGTTATTGTGATTCTTATGTAAGAAATCTAGTGTTATTATTTGATAATTTTGGAATAAATCATGCTTTTTTTTAAAAAAAATAACCTTTTACAGAAATACATATTTCTGTTAAAGATCAAACACGTAACAGTCTTACCTCTTCTTTTATTTCCTGTCTTGGAATTATTTTACAATTCAACTATGCTCTGGGACACGTCTTTGTCTGAAACATCTTCAATGCTCTACATCTGAAGTATAGTTGTTAGTGTTACTATTCGAGAAGTTTAGAGTAAATCATAATTTATAATAAAAATAATCTTTTCACGTAACAATTTTAATATATAACATACCTGTTCAGACCATTATTTTATATTTCAACGATGTCAAGATCCACAGACAAATATTATATTGTTTTCTAACATTTCTTTTTTAAATGGAGGAAATAGACTAAAGGGCCGAATGCAAGTTGTCCTTTTTTTCTAATGCATTGTTTTCTATACATCACTCCATTTTTGAAGATAAAAGTTGTAATGCTTTATTAATGATAAATTCATGAAATTTCAAATATGCTTCAAACGATTGTTATCAACTAGTTTTGATGTTTAAGCTGAAGCACTTGAAATTATTTTTAAATTTAGAACGATTCAACTTTTTCTTTTTTTCTCGTCAAAAGTTCTGGATGTATTGAATTTTTTTTTCCTGATGGAGAATTAGTAGGGAGATAGAGGCAAGAGGCTGAATGTTAAAAGAGATTAAGATGAGACTGAAGTTCGTTCATTTTTTTCAACTATTTGCCTTTAGAACAATATCGTTCTGTAAAAGAACACTCAGTTGTATTTCCAGAAGGGGATGCAGAATAGGGTTTAGTGACAGGTTAAGCAATAAAATGCCCTCTGACGGTACACTTTTTTACATTTCTCTAAACTTTATTGTAACAAGTTTGTAAACCTTCCGTGAGAAATCTTAAAAATTTTTTCATTACCAAATCCCGAGCGTATTAGGAATATTAAAATTATATCTTGACGAACTCAAATGAAACGGAGACATGGAGACGGACTACAGAAACAAATGAATAATTCCTCCAAAGTATTTGTTTGTATGTATTGAGATATTTGAGCTCAATGATTCCAATATACATAAGAAAGCTTCTTGCGTGCTTGTGAAAAATTATAGAAAGTTTCCTCCTTACCCGGAAGCTGTGCATGAAGTATCTTGCGAAATATTTGTTAATGTTTGTTGATAAAAACTTTAGTATCCGGTAAGACTGGTCAGCGAATCCTACTTTTTTATGAATTAGAAAAGAAACTTGAGTAATCAAAAATTTAAACTAAAAACCTTTATTTTAACTATGCTATTACCTTCGAGACACACTGCCTTATAGTATATGCTTATAATGACTTTAAATCTGGAGTAACTATCTCAATCCTGTGAAGGAGAGACGGGACAGATTAATGAATCAAGTGGTTTACTGATTGGCGAATCATCAAATTTAGAGTTTGTATTGAGACCATTGGAGCATTAAAATTAGTAATAAGTATTTCAGACATGGAACTTCAGTTACTGGAACAGAGTTGATTCTGACAAATGTATGATGAATATTAATTGAGATCTTCCTTCTTAATTTCAAACGTGAATTACATCTGATTGAAAATGCAAAATCGATTGAAGCATTATATCTTAATTATATAATGGAACGCTCCAACTTCGTAATCCAATCAAGACCAAAATTTTGTAATAAAAATGTGTAAATGTAGTTTATTTACTGAGATGGTGAAACATTGCGATTCCCTTGATCAACTCTATTCCTCTCTAAAGTTTTATATATCGTTCAAATTTTGGAAAAATTGTGTTCTTCCTTGTTAAGAAACATTTTAATATCTTCCATGCATGACGTAAACGTGTTCAAAAACTTGATTAAGCAAACGGACGCAGTTTTATTAGGAAATATAGCCATATTCATATCTTTTTTCACGAAATTTAAATATTGTTGTAGGAATGAAGAATGAGACAAAGCTTGTGAACAAATTCTTCAGTGAAACATTTCCCATGTATTATACAATAAAAGGTGAAAACTTTATGTGTTATATGAAAGTGAAGGAAATCGACAAATAATCTTTCCTCTTCAAGCATGCCACATTTGAAAGGAGCTGAAGCATCAATTTTCGGCTCAATTATCATCAGCACAATACCTAACAGCACCATATTTAGCTTCGTAACCACTGAAGAATTATTGAAATTTTATCTGATTAAAATGATTGGCCCAGATGAAATTAATCACTTTTTCAACACCGATCGTTTCATTTTCAAAGTTTGAGAAGGATGCGGAAATTATCTTGGGGATGGTACATTGGAAAGTCATCATAGTTTTATTTCCCCTTTTCTTTACATTAGATTTGAGTAATTTGATTGCATTTTTTTCTCTCATGTTCTAGATCTAGCATCATCTATGATTTTTGCAAATATACTGCTGAAGCCTAACACATTTGTCCAAAGTATACGTCAGACTCGAATACAAATCTGTCAATATTCGTTTAAATGATTGAGATGGTCTAATTCCTCTACAATTGTGAAGCCCTTATCACGCCACAAATGAAAATGGCCGCTTGTTCTGTATCTGTTGTATCAATTAATTCATCCATAGCTACAGAGTAAAACAAGCCTTTTGTATTTGGATTTTATTCATTGAATAAATCTTTTACGAGGGCCTACCCGCTTCTTGGCATTGACACACTAGACAAAAGATCTGACCGTTATTCTTGAAAAATTTGCACTTTTCTTCAAATTTACTTTTTTTATTATCTCAATATGCCATTGTGCATTTATTCAAAGATCATAATTTCAAACAAACTGGCTCTTCCGGCATAAAACTAAACACTAACATACTCCCTCAAAGAACAAAAGCTCTTTGGAATTTCAGAATGTGGATTGAGTGGGAATAATCTAGCTTAAAATGAACTGTACAAAACCTGCTTAATCAATCAATCAAACAATCACCAATAAAATCGACTGCATCTTTTACAACTGATTGCTATATCAGACAAATTAGAAATCTTCTCCTTTATTTCACTTTCCCTCATACTGTAGCGTTCTACTCAAGATTACCTTTGACGAAATTTTGAGATTAGTTGCATACTTGTAAGATATATGAATCCAGCCATTTCCAGAAATTCGTAATATTTTATGTGATAGACATTGGCAGGAAATCTATTTTAGAGAGATCACAATGCTCTTCTTAAATGAAAATAACATGAATGTAGTTAAAGTCAAGGCAGGTTTTATGGTTTCCTTGTTGTCATCTAGCAACTCGATTTCCGCGGAGTTTGACCCTTAACAGTTTTCCAATGTCTCAATCGACTGTTGTATTTACTCGTAATATTCTGGAATGGAAGCGATGTTTCATGTCCTACATTCTCTTTTATTCTGTCTGTTTGTTTTTGGAAATAAATTTATCGAAGAATTAAGAAGATTTACGATTATAATTTGAGTATGGAGCTTCCTCACAGTAAGGATTTTGACCAATGAGAACACACGTCTGTTGGTATTAAAATTATTTTAAAACATTGATCATTTCAGTATTTCTAAGCAGGCCAGCCTGACGGAAAACAGTTGGTACGATTATTTAAAGAAATCGAGAATTTATCAAATACATAGTTCAAATTTTTGATAAATTCGGAATAATAATAAGTTTTTGGTAATCTAATTTTCTTTATTACATGAGCAAAATAGGTAATCATTTATTTTACGCGGACGTAATCTGGATCGATCACGATTATGAGGGTTATATCCAGGGCAGTTAAAAACTATCTTGGTGAAAAGGAATTTATGAAAGGGCTAAATACATTCTTTTCCATAAAATGAACCATTGTAAATGTGTATTTAGGCATACATTATTAAGATTTTGCTTTGTAAATTTTGTAACTCTGTACGAGTGTGTAGAATGTTAACGTGGCTCTGTGTGCGTATTTTATGTAAATGCTTGCCAAACATGGCGTCAAAAAATTCTGAAAGCAAGCATATATGTGTTATTCGGAATTTAAAATAGTTATAGACTGCTTCTGACATTTCTACATTTCATGTGAGATTTATATTAGTAATTTACGTTCTCAGAAAAAAAAGCTTTTTTTACCTAAAAAGGTAATTTTTTTTAGTTGAAGTGTTATCACGTTTTCAGGAGATTAAGAAGCCCTTTGTAAATATCAAATTATAAGTTCATGATTTTTACCTTTTTGTTTATTTATGTATTTTATTACGTCTCCAAAGTGTATGAAACAAATCTTGGTCAACGGAGGGCTCATTATTTGACCGAGCATATACAAGAATATTAATCGAACTATTCCTTATTAGATTACGAATGTGTTTTTATGCTGCTTGTAACTTTCAAAAAATATTTGTACGCTAAGGCGATCACTTGTGCTGTGTGTAATGGGATTAAACCCGGGCCTGAAATCTTTTAAGATTTCTCATGATAAGAATAACTCGTACTATAACACAGTGCATGTAATATGTGAATGGCATAATTTTTTTTCCATTTGGTTTTGACTTAACACAATTCCATTTCCCTGTTGTCGGAAGTCGCTGTTTTTCCTATGGAATTCAGCAATATTAGCCACGGCCTTTTTTTGTTTTGTTTTTGAAATGCATGGATTCTTTTCTATTACTCATCACTACAAAGAAGGACAGCATACGCACAATTATCTTTCGTTTATAATAGTATGATTTTTTTTACGTTTCCTTTCTACTTTAAAAATTGTGCATTGTTTTTGATGATTACAATGAAGAAGGGCTGAGAGTTAGTCCCGCGACTAGCTATTGTCATACCAAACAACTAATATTCAATATGCTTTGAGACTATGTTGAATAAAGAACATCTTCTCGGAGTAAAAGCAATTTATTTCCATCGTAGTTTCTAATATTGATGCAATTTAAGAAGAGTGTTACTAATATTGAAACTTAATTTCGAATAGCCAAAATTCCCTTTTTTGAAATGAAATGCTTAAGAATGGTAAGACATTCTGGAATTAAAAAAGGACATAGTATTTTAGGAAAATTTAATTCTGTGCTCCAGCCATAGACAGATATGCCTGCTGATATTTGAAAGGAAAATAAGGTTGCTCGTTTAAATATTGCAAAAATATATTTATATATCAAATGCTTATTTTATTGCTTGAAATAATTCTTTAACAAAAATTAGGAAAAGTAAAAAAAAAAAACAAGCATTTTGAAGCAGTTAATAAATTTATAAAGGAATCAAACATTCAACCACTTTGCAAATACATCATTGCAAACTTTTTTTTATTGAAAACATAATAAACAAAGACGAGAAGAAAGATTGAACTTATAGAAAACGGTGTGTAAATATTGAGACTTAAGAAACGATTTGTAAAATATTTATTTCTTTTCATATAGCTAAACAAGTTTCTTAGATACGGACGAAAAACGTTCTTTTTGTCTTCGAGAGAATGAATAATGATGCACAGAAAAGTCATGGTTTTCGAATTATTAAACATTGAGTATAATTGTGGACATCTTTTTATTTTATGATACAGGAGATCTATTTTAGAGAGATTAAAATGCTCTGCTTAAAAAAAAATAACATGGATGCAATTTTATTCAAAGGCGGGTTATATGGTGTCGTTGTGGTTTTTGTCGTCTTGCAGATTTTCATGGAGTGTCTGACCATTAAGAGTTTTCCTAATTCTAAGTCGAATGTTGTATTTTCTAGTAATATCCTGGAATAGAAGAAATGTTGTATGACCTACATTCTTTTTTAGTCTGTCTGTTTTATAGGAAATAAATTTTTCCAGTTTGATTCAGAAATATTTTCCAGGACCTGATTATTTACCGAAACGCACTGGATTTTTGACTACGTTTAATAAAAAAAAATAAATAAATAAAGAGCATGTAGTTTATTAGAATTGTCTGTATATATTATAACTTTTTCTCAACTACAGTTCTTAAGAAAGAAATATAATATATACTAGAATGTGTTTTGCTTAATATATTTGATGATACAATTTAATTTTCGTTTCGTTCCAACTGAAAAAAATGAGTCTATTTTCTTTTTATTGGAAACAATTTTTTTTCCTGTTTCAATCAGGAATATTTTCCGTGACGTAATTATTTTCAGAAATGCACTGGACTTTTGGCTACTATTTGTTAAATTTAAAAATAATATTTTTATTATAATTTATGGATATTATTTTATATTTTTTTTATATTTTAACGATGACATTTTCTCCCCGCATTGTTTCAATTTAAAGAAAAAAAAACAATTTTTAAATTGGAAATAATTTTATTTTCCTTTTTGGATTCAAATATATATGCTACTACCATATGTTTTTTTCGAAATACACTGGGTTCTCTGCTAATGTTCATCGACACATGAGATGAACGGTATGCATTAAAATACGCTGCATATAACTGATGATCCTTAATTGTTTTCGTAAAATGTGAACATTAAAAAATAGTGACCATTTTTTATTCGAAACAATATTTTTGTTTCGTATTCGATTTGTATTCCAATAATTTTTTATTATATTTAAAACATTTCTTAACTAAGTAACTTTAAATCCAAAGGAAAGAAAAATAGGTCTGTACTTGTGCTTTGTTGAAGTCTGGAACAACCATTTGAAGATTTCCAGGCACTATGAAAGCTCTTAGGTTATATTTTCAGTTTGATGATAGTTTCAGTTATATAAGTAATTTTGAAATAACTAATAAGTTTTATACATTTTATTTTTGATTTCAACCCATACTGGGTTTTTTTAATCCGTATTCTTGTGTTGTAAACAAACATCGCATTAGGCAGGAATAAAGAAATCGGGTTATCATAATCAGTGCTATTTTCATTGGAGAAACAATTATAAACGACATTTTTAACATTGTTGTATGTATATGGGTTTTGAAGGTGATTGAATTTGAATCGATTCTCAAGAAAATCAGGAATAACTTTGGTTTTGTCGTTGGCACTAAAGTGGGAGACTAGTTGGCTGTTTAAGGCATGGGAGTGAGAGGTACTTTTCCTGAAAGTATTGGTAGTTTACCAAAATAAATTCGAGGGAAGAAGATTCTCCTCCCGGCCTTTCTGTTTGTGCAAACATTTTGCAGAGTTGTATTTGAGGGGTCTCAGGGGTGTTAACATTTTCTGGAGGGCTGAAAATATAAAAAATATTCAAATACATATAACTCTTTTAGATTAAAATAAATATTGAGATGTTTATAGGGCGGTAATGTAAATACTGTTTCGTTCTTACCTTCGAGATAGGACACCCTATAATGCATGTATATTATGTCATTAAAGCTCGAAACGCCATCTGAAAGCAGGATTGGATAAAGGAAAAAATTAGTCCTTGAATACTGTGTGTTCTGGTTGGGGAATCATTAGCGTAGTAGTGTAAAGTATATGAGATGTAAATTAACTGCAAGTATTGGGACAGATGTAGGAGACTTCATCCTTCTAAACCACTATTGAATTAACTAATGTATTTTGAATGGGACTTCCGTTAAGCTTCCACTGATTCTAGCTAAAATATTTAGTACAATCCTTAGCTCTGAGCAGGTCAGTAGGTTGGGTTTTACACTTAAACCTAACTTTTTTTTCTATGCGGCGTTATTTGTTGTATGTTAGATTGAGATACAAAAGGAGGTGGTCTTGTAGTTTGAGTAATCTCTGCATCGTTGTTTTCAATAAGCGCCATCGAAATTGTAACCTATAGAAATTGTATTGAGTGGCTCAGAGCATTACAATTAGAGGAAAATCTTTCGGAGATGGTACTTAAGTAATAGGGTTAGACTTTATGTATCTGTATAATGAACAGATATTCTGCCATTTAAAAAATTCCTTTTTTTCTTCATAGTACATTTATAGATGTTCACAAATTTTATCTTAACAATATAGCATCTACAGAAACAGTAAATGGAAGTTAGGATATATTTGTATCGGTTTGTTTGTGTACTAGATATCTATTTATATTTGTTTGCATATGGCATAGTTTAATATATTTGTTTGCATATGCTTGAATATGTTTGTATGTATTAAATTGAGATGTTGAATAATTGTGTGTATTTTTGAACAAAAATATGTTTTTTTTCGAATTTTATCCATTTTTATGGAAGTAATTTAATAAGAGATAGATAGCTGAAGGCAAATTGTTGATACTGGCTTGAAAGACTACAATTATCTATCCGCCAGCTCTTCCACGTTTTGTAGCAGCATCTGCTTCCCTTTTGGAAATAAAAATTTTTAGCCCTAAATTACTTGTTGAGAGAAGCTTCGAAGTTTTCCTTCCAATCGTTACTACAAATGGTATACATTTCTTACCAGACAGGATAAATTTAAATACGTTACTGTAATTTTTTTTTCTATATATTTATGAATATGTAACCGTTCGTTTACGTAGCTAATATGTTCTGATTAGTAAAAAAAAAAGGAAACAACCCTTGTGTATTTCGAAAATTGATTATTTTTTTTATAAAACAGATAAAAAAAACCGCGCTATGCTATTAATTTTATCCAGTAGAACTGTATAATGTTTTCTTTTTATAAAATGATTCAGATGCAAGATATTCTCATATCAGCTGATAAAAAGACCAATCTGGGAGAAATAATTTTATGTGAGGTCACAAAGTAGAAAATTGAAACTTAAATTCTTGAAGTGAGTAATAAATAAGCTAACATTTTATTGGAATCATATGTTGTATAATTTTCCTATCTTTGATATTGATATGCGATGTTATTATAGTTAAAAGGGTAAAAAGTCTGTTAAAAATTATAGATTTTTAAAAACATTCTCATTTTTAGCAAGCTTGCGCTAATTCACGATACTTGCCTGAATTTAAGTTTTCGGGTCATTGTTTGAAAACGTATGAAGAAAACTATTAAATTTTTTATATAAAACTTTGTATGTTTATGAAAAAATGATTATAAAAATATGGAAGGGGTTACACATTGGATTTGAAAAGTAGTAATGAATCAAAGAAGATTAATATCATTATACTTAATTCCCCCCCCCCAATTGTTTCGAATTTGGTTTGTTTTTGACTAACGCCGTTGTTTGTAACCCGCATCTTGCCGTGTGCGCATCCCTAAGGAGGAAAATGGTGTCCTGGGATACCTTTGCGTTCCCTTTGACCCACGCTTCGCTGTAGACGGGTGGCAGGAGTGAGCCCGCTCCTGTCAATCGGCTGGTGATACCTCTCTTCGGAGACATGCTGTCGGGTTAGTGCTGCAGATAAGGGTGGCGGGTTTACCTTGGATTCTGCCCTAGCTGTAGCACTATATTCTGAATGTACCCAGTAAGCGCCGTGCCTGGCTTTTGCCAGATGACGCACACTACCTTCCTTGTTGGACTCCGTGGTGGCGGAGGCACGCCAGGACGAAGTCTATTTCACGCTTATGGATCAATGCTGATGTGCCCGGTAAAGGCCTGTTTACCCAATCTTAACATTGATCAGATTTCCGCTCATACCAGATTCTATTAATTCTCTTCCAACAATGAAATGTCATCTAAATAGTCTTTTCTATACAAAAAGCTCTCGTAGGAATAGGTGGTGATCCAAAATCTGTTAAAAGATTGCGATAAGGTGTTCTATTATTTGAAACAAATCTGCCATTCAAACAAAGTCTTTCCTTCTCGCAAAAAACTTTCTGAATTCACTGTAACAATAAGTCCTCATAAAACTCTCAACTCATGTCGCGGTGTGATTTCTGAAACTGACTATTGACCACTCCTGAAGCGGAAATCCTTGATGGATTCTTCGATCAGGGTGTGATATAGGTCAGAAGAATCACTATATTAAAGACTCGTTATAATTCCGACGAAACATATAATTCTAATAGCCCCAAACTACGACAACCATAAAAGCCGGCTACCTTAAACTGTAAAATCCGTCCCTATATACCGAATCCTCTGCGTGTTTTAAGTGCCAGAGGTTCGGACATTCGCAAATATCCTGCCGTGGACAACTAACATGCTCTAGATGCGTGTCTGTAGTGAATTCTTCTACAGATTGCATTCTAGAACCCAAATGTATTAACTGTTTATAACCTCATTCCACCGATTCCAAACTTTGCCCAAAAAGGAAAGCAGAAAAAATAAATAAAGAAATTAAAACTAATAAAAACATAAGTTACTTAGAAGCCCGAAAATTATTAGGTCCTCCTTTATCACAGACATACTCGCAGGCTGTTAAATCATCAAAAACATCCTTTTCTACACAGACATATGAAAATATCATAAAATAACATGCCACCATTAAAACTACTTCAACAAACTTCTTCATTTCCGAAACAAAATTTATCTCTATCTATTCCTTCAGTCTTTACATCTTCAGCTCAAGCAGATCTCTTGCCATCCACGTCTCCAATAGCAGCTACAACATCAGACTCTCAGTCAGCAAATCTTTTGCACAACAACGTCCTTCCAAATTCAATATATCCACTCCTGCGGTTTCCACATCATTTTCAACACAAACACATTCCTTGCCATCCACCTCTTTCAATAGCAGCTACTATGTCAGAGAATCTCAGCCCCTATTCCTCTATCTATAACGTACTTTCCACCACCAATAGTATGTTTTCACCTATTGAATCCTCTTCCAAATCAACTATTCAACCCTCTTTTGTTGT
>BMAO01006545.1:0-20502 GCA_019973975.1 Trichonephila clavata
GAATAGGAGTTAGAAATTTTTTCCCTGTTCATGACGTCTCCTGCAAATATCAAAAAATGTGAAATTTTATTATTGCAATAACTTTTGATCTAATTGAAATTTTGAAAAGCGCTACATGTATTCGTGATCAGCGTCGGATTTTAATAAGAAAATTGAGTTTGGTTGGATAGGAGTTAGAAATTTTTTCCTGTTCATGACGTCTCCTGCCAAATATCCAAAAAATGTGAAATTTTATTATTGCAATAACTTTTGATCTAATTGAAATTTTGAAAAGCTACATGTATTCGTGATCAGCGTCGGATTTTAAATAGAAAATTGAGTTTGGTTGGAATAGGAGTTAGAAATTTTTTCCCTGTTCATGACGTCTCCTGCCAAATATCCAAAAAATGTGAAATTTTTATTGCAATAACTTTTGATCTAATTGAAATTTTGAAAAGCGCTACATGTATTCGTGATCAGCGTCGGATTTTAAATAGAAAATTGAGTTTGGTTGAATAGGAGTTAGAAATTTTTTCCCTGTTCATGACGTTCCTGCCAAATATCCAAAAAATGTGAAATTTTTTATTGCAATAACTTTTGATCTAATTGAAATTTTGAAAAGCGCTACATGTATTCGTGATCAGCGTCGGATTTTAAAAGAAAATTGAGTTTGGTTGAATAGGAGTTAGAAATTTTTTCCTGTTCATGACGTCTCCTGCCAAATATCCAAAAATGTGAAATTTTTTATTGCAATAACTTTTGATCTAATTGAAATTTTGAAAAGCGCTACATGTATTCGTGATCAGCGTCGGATTTTAATAGAAAATTGAGTTTGGTTGGAATAGGAGTTAGAAATTTTTCCCTGTTCATGACGTCTCCCTGCATATCAAAAATGTGAAATTTTATTATTGCAATAATTTTGATCTAATTGAAATTTTGAAAAGCGCTACATGTATTCGTGATCAGCGTCGGATTTTAAATAAGAAAATTGAGTTTGGTTGGAATAGGAGTTAGAAATTTTTTCCTGTTCATGACGTCTCCTGCAAATATCAAAAAATGTGAAATTTTTTATTGCAATAACTTTTGATCTAATTGAAATTTTGAAAAGCGCTACATGTATTCGTGATCAGCGTCGGATTTTAAATAAGAAAATTGAGTTTGGTGAATAGGAGTTAGAAATTTTTTCCCTGTTCATGACGTCTCCCTGCAAATATCCAAAAAATGTGAAATTTTATTATTGCAATAACTTTTGATCTAATTGAAATTTTGAAAAGCGCTACATGTATTCGTGATCAGCGTCGGATTTTAAATAAGAAAATTGAGTTTGGTTGGAATAGGAGTTAGAAATTTTTTCCCTGTTCATGACGTCTCCTGCCAAATATCCAAAAATGTGAAATTTTTTATTGCAATAACTTTTGATCTAATTGAAATTTTGAAAAGCGCTACATGTATTCGTGATCAGCGTCGGATTTTAATAAGAAAATTGAGTTTGGTTGGAATAGGAGTTAGAAATTTTTTCCCTGTTCATGACGTCTCCTGCAAATATCCAAAAAATGTGAAATTTTTTATTGCAATAACTTTTGATCTAATTGAAATTTTGAAAAGCGCTACATGTATTCGTGATCAGCGTCGGATTTTAATAGAAAATTGAGTTTGGTTGGAATAGGAGTTAGAAATTTTTTCCCTGTTCATGACGTCTCCTGCAAATATCAAAAATGTGAAATTTTTTATTGCAATAACTTTTGATCTAATTGAAATTTTGAAAAGCGCTACATGTATTCGTGATCAGCGTCGGATTTTAAATAAGAAAATTGAGTTTGGTTGGAATAGGAGTTAGAAATTTTTTCCCTGTTCATGACGTCTCCTGCCAAATATCCAAAAATGTGAAATTTTTTATTGCAATAACTTTTGATCTAATTGAAATTTTGAAAAGCGCTACATGTATTCGTGATCAGCGTCGGATTTTAAATAGAAAATTGAGTTTGGTTGGAATAGGAGTTAGAAATTTTTTCCCTGTTCATGACGTCTCCCTGCCAAATATCCAAAAAATGTGAAATTTTTTATTGCAATAACTTTTGATCTAATTGAAATTTTGAAAAGCGCTACATGTATTCGTGATCAGCGTCGGATTTTAAATAAGAAAATTGAGTTTGGTTGGAATAGGAGTTAGAAATTTTTTCCCTGTTCATGACGTCTCCCTGCCAAATATCCAAAAAATGTGAAATTTTTTATTGCAATAACTTTTGATCTAATTGAAATTTTGAAAAGCGCTACATGTATTCGTGATCAGCGTCGGATTTTAAATAAGAAAATTGAGTTTGGTTGGAATAGGAGTTAGAAATTTTTCCCTGTTCATGACGTCTCCCTGCAAATATCCAAAAATGTGAAATTTTTTATTGCAATAACTTTTGATCTAATTGAAATTTTGAAAAGCGCTACATGTATTCGTGATCAGCGTCGGATTTTAAATAAGAAAATTGAGTTTGGTTGAATAGGAGTTAGAAATTTTTCCCTGTTCATGACGTCTCCCTGCCAAATATCCAAAAATGTGAAATTTTATTATTGCAATAACTTTTGATCTAATTGAAATTTTGAAAAGCGCTACATGTATTCGTGATCAGCGTCGGATTTTAAATAAGAAAATTGAGTTTGGTTGGAATAGGAGTTAGAAATTTTTCCCTGTTCATGACGTCTCCCTGCCAAATATCCAAAAAATGTGAAATTTTTTATTGCAATAACTTTTGATCTAATTGAAATTTTGAAAAGCGCTACATGTATTCGTGATCAGCGTCGGATTTTAAATAAGAAAATTGAGTTTGGTTGAATAGGAGTTAGAAATTTTTTCCTGTTCATGACGTCTCCTGCCAAATATCCAAAAAATGTGAAATTTTATTGCAATAACTTTTGATCTAATTGAAATTTTGAAAAGCGCTACATGTATTCGTGATCAGCGTCGGATTTTAAATAAGAAAATTGAGTTTGGTTGGAATAGGAGTTAGAAATTTTTTCCCTGTTCATGACGTCTCGGCTGCCAAATATCCAAAAATGTGAAATTTTATTGCAATAACTTTTGATCTAATTGAAATTTTGAAAAGCGCTACATGTATTCGTGATCAGCGTCGGATTTTAAATAGAAAATTGAGTTTGGTGGAATAGGAGTTAGAAATTTTTTCCCTGTTCATGACGTCTCCCTGCAAATATCAAAAAATGTGAAATTTTATTATTGCAATAACTTTTGATCTAATTGAAATTTTGAAAAGCGCTACATGTATTCGTGATCAGCGTCGGATTTTAAATAAGAAAATTGAGTTTGGATTGAATATTAGTTAGAAATTTTTTCCCTGTTCATGACGTCTCATCTGCCAAATATCCAAAAATGTGATATTTTTTATTGCAATAACTTTTGATCTAATTGAAATTTTGAAAAGCGCTACATGTATTCGTGATCAGCGTCGGATTTTAAATAGAAAATTGAGTTTGGTTGAAGGAGTTAGAAATTTTTTCCTGTTCATGACGTCTCCTGCCAAATATCCAAAAATGTGAAATTTTTTATTGCAATAACTTTTGATCTAATTGAAATTTTGAAAAGCGCTACATGTATTCGTGATCAGCGTCGGATTTTAATAAGAAAATTGAGTTTGGTTGGAATAGGAGTTAGAAATTTTTTCCCTGTTCATGACGTCTCCCGCAAATATCAAAAAATGTGAAATTTTTTATTGCAATAACTTTTGATCTAATTGAAATTTTGAAAAGCGCTACATGTATTCGTGATCAGCGTCGGATTTTAAATAAGAAAATTGAGTTTGGTTGGAATAGGAGTTAGAAATTTTTTCCCTGTTCATGACGTCTCCCTGCAAATATCCAAAAATGTGAAATTTTTTTATTGCAATAACTTTTGATCTAATTGAAATTTTGAAAAGCGCTACATGTATTCGTGATCAGCGTCGGATTTTAAATAAGAAAATTGAGTTTGGTTGGAATAGGAGTTAGAAATTTTTTCCCTGTTCATGACGTCTCCCTGCAAATATCCAAAAATGTGAAATTTTATTATTGCAATAACTTTTGATCTAATTGAAATTTTGAAAAGCGCTACATGTATTCGTGATCAGCGTCGGATTTTAAATAAGAAAATTGAGTTTGGTTGGAATAGGAGTTAGAAATTTTTTCCCTGTTCATGACGTCTCCCTGCCAAATATCCAAAAATGTGAAATTTTATTGCAATAACTTTTGATCTAATTGAAATTTTGAAAAGCGCTACATGTATTCGTGATCAGCGTCGGATTTTAAATAGAAAATTGAGTTTGGTTGGAATAGGAGTTAGAAATTTTTTCCCTGTTCATGACGTCTCCCTGCAAATATCCAAAAATGTGAAATTTTTTATTGCAATAACTTTTGATCTAATTGAAATTTTGAAAAGCGCTACATGTATTCGTGATCAGCGTCGGATTTTAAATAAGAAAATTGAGTTTGGTTGAATAGGAGTTAGAAATTTTTTCCCTGTTCATGACGTCTCCTGCAAATATCCAAAAATGTGAAATTTTATTATTGCAATAACTTTTGATCTAATTGAAATTTTGAAAAGCGCTACATGTATTCGTGATCAGCGTCGGATTTTAAATAAGAAAATTGAGTTTGGTTGGAATAGGAGTTAGAAATTTTTTCCCTGTTCATGACGTCTCCTGCCAAATATCCAAAAATGTGAAATTTTATTATTGCAATAACTTTTGATCTAATTGAAATTTTGAAAAGCGCTACATGTATTCGTGATCAGCGTCGGATTTTAAATAAGAAAATTGAGTTTGGTTGGAATAGGAGTTAGAAATTTTTTCCCTGTTCATGACGTCTCCCTGCAAATATCAAAAATGTGAAATTTTATTATTGCAATAACTTTTGATCTAATTGAAATTTTGAAAAGCGCTACATGTATTCGTGATCAGCGTCGGATTTTAAATAAGAAAATTGAGTTTGGTTGAATAGGAGTTAGAAATTTTTTCCCTGTTCATGACGTCTCCCCAAATATCCAAAAATGTGAAATTTTTTATTGCAATAACTTTTGATCTAATTGAAATTTTGAAAAGCGCTACATGTATTCGTGATCAGCGTCGGATTTTAATAGAAAATTGAGTTTGGTTGGAATAGGAGTTAGAAATTTTTTCCCTGTTCATGACGTCTCCCTGCCAAATATCCAAAAATGTGAAATTTTATTATTGCAATAACTTTTGATCTAATTGAAATTTTGAAAAGCGCTACATGTATTCGTGATCAGCGTCGGATTTTAATAAGAAAATTGAGTTTGGTTGGAATAGGAGTTAGAAATTTTTTCCCTGTTCATGACGTCTCCCTGCCAAATATCCAAAAATGTGAAATTTTATTATTGCAATAACTTTTGATCTAATTGAAATTTTGAAAAGCGCTACATGTATTCGTGATCAGCGTCGGATTTTAAATAAGAAAATTGAGTTTGGTTGGAATAGGAGTTAGAAATTTTTTCCCTGTTCATGACGTCTCCCTGCAAATATCCAAAAATGTGAAATTTTATTATTGCAATAACTTTTGATCTAATTGAAATTTTGAAAAGCGCTACATGTATTCGTGATCAGCGTCGGATTTTAAATAAGAAAATTGAGTTTGGTTGGAATAGGAGTTAGAAATTTTTTCCCTGTTCATGACGTCTCCCTGCCAAATATCCAAAAATGTGAAATTTTTTATTGCAATAACTTTTGATCTAATTGAAATTTTGAAAAGCGCTACATGTATTCGTGATCAGCGTCGGATTTTAATAGAAAATTGAGTTTGGTTGGAATAGGAGTTAGAAATTTTTTCCCTGTTCATGACGTCTCCCTGCCAAATATCCAAAAATGTGAAATTTTTTATTGCAATAACTTTTGATCTAATTGAAATTTTGAAAAGCGCTACATGTATTCGTGATCAGCGTCGGATTTTAATAAGAAAATTGAGTTTGGTTGAATAGGAGTTAGAAATTTTTTCCCTGTTCATGACGTCTCCTGCCAAATATCCAAAAAATGTGAAATTTTATTATTGCAATAACTTTTGATCTAATTGAAATTTTGAAAAGCGCTACATGTATTCGTGATCAGCGTCGGATTTTAAATAAGAAAATTGAGTTTGGTTGGAATAGGAGTTAGAAATTTTTTCCCTGTTCATGACGTCTCCCTGCAAATATCCAAAAATGTGAAATTTTATTATTGCAATAACTTTTGATCTAATTGAAATTTTGAAAAGCGCTACATGTATTCGTGATCAGCGTCGGATTTTAAATAAGAAAATTGAGTTTGGTTGGAATAGGAGTTAGAAATTTTTTCCCTGTTCATGACGTCTCCCTGCAAATATCCAAAAATGTGAAATTTTATTATTGCAATAACTTTTGATCTAATTGAAATTTTGAAAAGCGCTACATGTATTCGTGATCAGCGTCGGATTTTAATAAGAAAATTGAGTTTGGTTGGAATAGGAGTTAGAAATTTTTTCCCTGTTCATGACGTCTCCCTGCCAAATATCCAAAAAATGTGAAATTTTATTATTGCAATAACTTTTGATCTAATTGAAATTTTGAAAAGCGCTACATGTATTCGTGATCAGCGTCGGATTTTAAATAAGAAAATTGAGTTTGGTTGGAATAGGAGTTAGAAATGTTTTCCCTGTTCATGACGTCTCCTGCCAAATATCCAAAAATGTGAAATTTTTTATTGCAATAACTTTTGATCTAATTGAAATTTTGAAAAGCGCTACATGTATTCGTGATCAGCGTCGGATTTTAATAAGAAAATTGAGTTTGGTTGGAATAGGAGTTAGAAATTTTTTCCCTGTTCATGACGTCTCCCTGCCAAATATCCAAAAATGTGAAATTTTATTATTGCAATAACTTTTGATCTAATTGAAATTTTGAAAAGCGCTACATGTATTCGTGATCAGCGTCGGATTTTAAATAAGAAAATTGAGTTTGGTTGGAATAGGAGTTAGAAATTTTTTCCCTGTTCATGACGTCTCCCTGCAAATATCCAAAAATGTGAAATTTTATTATTGCAATAACTTTTGATCTAATTGAAATTTTGAAAAGCGCTACATGTATTCGTGATCAGCGTCGGATTTTAAATAAGAAAATTGAGTTTGGTTGGAATAGGAGTTAGAAATTTTTTCCCTGTTCATGACGTCTCCTGCCAAATATCCAAAAAATGTGAAATTTTATTATTGCAATAACTTTTGATCTAATTGAAATTTTGAAAAGCGCTACATGTATTCGTGATCAGCGTCGGATTTTAAATAAGAAAATTGAGTTTGGTTGGAATAGGAGTTAGAAATTTTTTCCCTGTTCATGACGTCTCCCTGCCAAATATCCAAAAAATGTGAAATTTTATTGCAATAACTTTTGATCTAATTGAAATTTTGAAAAGCGCTACATGTATTCGTGATCAGCGTCGGATTTTAATAAGAAAATTGAGTTTGGTTGGAATAGGAGTTAGAAATTTTTTCCCTGTTCATGACGTCTCCTGCCAAATATCCAAAAATGTGAAATTTTATTATTGCAATAACTTTTGATCTAATTGAAATTTTGAAAAGCGCTACATGTATTCGTGATCAGCGTCGGATTTTAATAAGAAAATTGAGTTTGGTTGGAATAGGAGTTAGAAATTTTTTCCCTGTTCATGACGTCTCCCTGCCAAATATCCAAAAATGTGAAATTTTATTATTGCAATAACTTTTGATCTAATTGAAATTTTGAAAAGCGCTACATGTATTCGTGATCAGCGTCGGATTTTAATAAGAAAATTGAGTTTGGTTGAATAGGAGTTAGAAATTTTTTCCCTGTTCATGACGTCTCCCTGCCAAATATCCAAAAATGTGAAATTTTTTATTGCAATAACTTTTGATCTAATTGAAATTTTGAAAAGCGCTACATGTATTCGTGATCAGCGTCGGATTTTAAATAGAAAATTGAGTTTGGTTGGAATAGGAGTTAGAAATTTTTTCCCTGTTCATGACGTCTCCCTGCCAAATATCCAAAAAATGTGAAATTTTTTATTGCAATAACTTTTGATCTAATTGAAATTTTGAAAAGCGCTACATGTATTCGTGATCAGCGTCGGATTTTAATAAGAAAATTGAGTTTGGTTGGAATAGGAGTTAGAAATTTTTTCCCTGTTCATGACGTCTCCCTGCCAAATATCCAAAAAATGTGAAATTTTATTATTGCAATAACTTTTGATCTAATTGAAATTTTGAAAAGCGCTACATGTATTCGTGATCAGCGTCGGATTTTAATAAGAAATTGAGTTTGGTTGGAATAGGAGTTAGAAATTTTTTCCCTGTTCATGACGTCTCCCTGCCAAATATCCAAAAAATGTGAAATTTTATTATTGCAATAACTTTTGATCTAATTGAAATTTTGAAAAGCGCTACATGTATTCGTGATCAGCGTCGGATTTTAATAAGAAAATTGAGTTTGGTTGGAATAGGAGTTAGAAATTTTTTCCCTGTTCATGACGTCTCCCTGCCAAATATCCAAAAATGTGAAATTTTTTATTGCAATAACTTTTGATCTAATTGAAATTTTGAAAAGCGCTACATGTATTCGTGATCAGCGTCGGATTTTAAATAGAAAATTGAGTTTGGTTGGAATAGGAGTTAGAAATTTTTTCCCTGTTCATGACGTCTCCCTGCCAAATATCCAAAAAATGTGAAATTTTATTATTGCAATAACTTTTGATCTAATTGAAATTTTGAAAAGCGCTACATGTATTCGTGATCAGCGTCGGATTTTAATAAGAAAATTGAGTTTGGTTGAATAGGAGTTAGAAATTTTTTCCCTGTTCATGACGTCTCCCTGCCAAATATCCAAAAATGTGAAATTTTATTATTGCAATAACTTTTGATCTAATTGAAATTTTGAAAAGCGCTACATGTATTCGTGATCAGCGTCGGATTTTAATAGAAAATTGAGTTTGGTTGAATAGGAGTTAGAAATTTTTTCCCTGTTCATGACGTCTCCCTGCCAAATATCCAAAAATGTGAAATTTTATTATTGCAATAACTTTTGATCTAATTGAAATTTTGAAAAGCGCTACATGTATTCGTGATCAGCGTCGGATTTTAATAAGAAAATTGAGTTTGGTTGGAATAGGAGTTAGAAATTTTTTCCCTGTTCATGACGTCTCCCTGCCAAATATCCAAAAATGTGAAATTTTATTATTGCAATAACTTTTGATCTAATTGAAATTTTGAAAAGCGCTACATGTATTCGTGATCAGCGTCGGATTTTAAATAAGAAAATTGAGTTTGGTTGGAATAGGAGTTAGAAATTTTTTCCCTGTTCATGACGTCTCCTGCCAAATATCCAAAAAATGTGAAATTTTATTATTGCAATAACTTTTGATCTAATTGAAATTTTGAAAAGCGCTACATGTATTCGTGATCAGCGTCGGATTTTAAATAAGAAAATTGAGTTTGGTTGAATAGGAGTTAGAAATTTTTTCCCTGTTCATGACGTCTCCCTGCCAAATATCCAAAAAATGTGAAATTTTTTATTGCAATAACTTTTGATCTAATTGAAATTTTGAAAAGCGCTACATGTATTCGTGATCAGCGTCGGATTTTAATAGAAAATTGAGTTTGGTTGGAATAGGAGTTAGAAATTTTTTCCCTGTTCATGACGTCTCCCTGCCAAATATCCAAAAATGTGAAATTTTATTATTGCAATAACTTTTGATCTAATTGAAATTTTGAAAAGCGCTACATGTATTCGTGATCAGCGTCGGATTTTAAATAAGAAAATTGAGTTTGGTTGGAATAGGAGTTAGAAATTTTTTCCCTGTTCATGACGTCTCCCTGCCAAATATCCAAAAAATGTGAAATTTTATTATTGCAATAACTTTTGATCTAATTGAAATTTTGAAAAGCGCTACATGTATTCGTGATCAGCGTCGGATTTTAAATAGAAAATTGAGTTTGGTTGGAATAGGAGTTAGAAATTTTTTCCCTGTTCATGACGTCTCCCTGCCAAATATCCAAAAATGTGAAATTTTATTATTGCAATAACTTTTGATCTAATTGAAATTTTGAAAAGCGCTACATGTATTCGTGATCAGCGTCGGATTTTAAATAAGAAAATTGAGTTTGGTTGGAATAGGAGTTAGAAATTTTTTCCCTGTTCATGACGTCTCCCTGCCAAATATCCAAAAAATGTGAAATTTTTTATTGCAATAACTTTTGATCTAATTGAAATTTTGAAAAGCGCTACATGTATTCGTGATCAGCGTCGGATTTTAATAAGAAAATTGAGTTTGGTTTGGAATAGGAGTTAGAAATTTTTTCCCTGTTCATGACGTCTCCCTGCCAAATATCCAAAAAATGTGAAATTTTTTATTGCAATAACTTTTGATCTAATTGAAATTTTGAAAAGCGCTACATGTATTCGTGATCAGCGTCGGATTTTAATAAGAAAATTGAGTTTGGTTGGAATAGGAGTTAGAAATTTTTTCCCTGTTCATGACGTCTCCCTGCCAAATATCCAAAAATGTGAAATTTTATTATTGCAATAACTTTTGATCTAATTGAAATTTTGAAAAGCGCTACATGTATTCGTGATCAGCGTCGGATTTTAATAAGAAAATTGAGTTTGGTTGGAATAGGAGTTAGAAATTTTTTCCCTGTTCATGACGTCTCCCTGCCAAATATCCAAAAAATGTGAAATTTTATTATTGCAATAACTTTTGATCTAATTGAAATTTTGAAAAGCGCTACATGTATTCGTGATCAGCGTCGGATTTTAATAAGAAAATTGAGTTTGGTTGGAATAGGAGTTAGAAATTTTTTCCCTGTTCATGACGTCTCCCTGCCAAATATCCAAAAATGTGAAATTTTATTATTGCAATAACTTTTGATCTAATTGAAATTTTGAAAAGCGCTACATGTATTCGTGATCAGCGTCGGATTTTAATAAGAAAATTGAGTTTGGTTGGAATAGGAGTTAGAAATTTTTTCCCTGTTCATGACGTCTCCCTGCCAAATATCCAAATATGTGAAATTTTATTATTGCAATAACTTTTGATCTAATTGAAATTTTGAAAAGCGCTACATGTATTCGTGATCAGCGTCGGATTTTAAATAAGAAATTGAGTTTGGTTGGAATAGGAGTTAGAAATTTTTTCCCTGTTCATGACGTCTCCCTGCCAAATATCCAAAAAATGTGAAATTTTATTATTGCAATAACTTTTGATCTAATTGAAATTTTGAAAAGCGCTACATGTATTCGTGATCAGCGTCGGATTTTAAATAAGAAAATTGAGTTTGGTTGGAATAGGAGTTAGAAATTTTTTCCCTGTTCATGACGTCTCCCTGCCAAATATCCAAAAAATGTGAAATTTTTTATTGCAATAACTTTTGATCTAATTGAAATTTTGAAAAGCGCTACATGTATTCGTGATCAGCGTCGGATTTTAATAAGAAAATTGAGTTTGGTTGGAATAGGAGTTAGAAATTTTTTCCCTGTTCATGACGTCTCCCTGCAAATATCCAAAAATGTGAAATTTTTTATTGCAATAACTTTTGATCTAATTGAAATTTTGAAAAGCGCTACATGTATTCGTGATCAGCGTCGGATTTTAAATAAGAAATTGAGTTTGGTTGGAATAGGAGTTAGAAATTTTTTCCCTGTTCATGACGTCTCCCTGCAAATATCAAAAAATGTGAAATTTTATTATTGCAATAACTTTTGATCTAATTGAAATTTTGAAAAGCGCTACATGTATTCGTGATCAGCGTCGGATTTTAATAAGAAAATTGAGTTTGGTTGGAATAGGAGTTAGAAATTTTTTCCCTGTTCATGACGTCTCCCTGCCAAATATCCAAAAAATGTGAAATTTTATTATTGCAATAACTTTTGATCTAATTGAAATTTTGAAAAGCGCTACATGTATTCGTGATCAGCGTCGGATTTTAAATAAGAAAATTGAGTTTGGTTGAATAGGAGTTAGAAATTTTTTCCCTGTTCATGACGTCTCCCCTGCCAAATATCCAAAAAATGTGAAATTTTATTATTGCAATAACTTTTGATCTAATTGAAATTTTGAAAAGCGCTACATGTATTCGTGATCAGCGTCGGATTTTAAATAAGAAAATTGAGTTTGGTTGAATAGGAGTTAGAAATTTTTTCCCTGTTCATGACGTCTCCCTGCCAAATATCCAAAAAATGTGAAATTTTATTATTGCAATAACTTTTGATCTAATTGAAATTTTGAAAAGCGCTACATGTATTCGTGATCAGCGTCGGATTTTAAATAAGAAAATTGAGTTTGGTTGAATAGGAGTTAGAAATTTTTTCCCTGTTCATGACGTCTCCCTGCCAAATATCCAAAAAATGTGAAATTTTTTATTGCAATAACTTTTGATCTAATTGAAATTTTGAAAAGCGCTACATGTATTCGTGATCAGCGTCGGATTTTAATAAGAAAATTGAGTTTGGTTGGAATAGGAGTTAGAAATTTTTTCCCTGTTCATGACGTCTCCCTGCCAAATATCCAAAAAATGTGAAATTTTATTATTGCAATAACTTTTGATCTAATTGAAATTTTGAAAAGCGCTACATGTATTCGTGATCAGCGTCGGATTTTAAATAAGAAAATTGAGTTTGGTTGGAATAGGAGTTAGAAATTTTTTCCCTGTTCATGACGTCTCCCTGCCAAATATCCAAAAAATGTGAAATTTTATTATTGCAATAACTTTTGATCTAATTGAAATTTTGAAAAGCGCTACATGTATTCGTGATCAGCGTCGGATTTTAAATAAGAAAATTGAGTTTGGTTGAATAGGAGTTAGAAATTTTTTCCCTGTTCATGACGTCTCCCTGCCAAATATCCAAAAAATGTGAAATTTTATTATTGCAATAACTTTTGATCTAATTGAAATTTTGAAAAGCGCTACATGTATTCGTGATCAGCGTCGGATTTTAAATAAGAAAATTGAGTTTGGTTGGAATAGGAGTTAGAAATTTTTTCCCTGTTCATGACGTCTCCCCTGCCAAATATCCAAAAAATGTGAAATTTTATTATTGCAATAACTTTTGATCTAATTGAAATTTTGAAAAGCGCTACATGTATTCGTGATCAGCGTCGGATTTTAAATAAGAAAATTGAGTTTGGTTGGAATAGGAGTTAGAAATTTTTTCCCTGTTCATGACGTCTCCCCTGCCAAATATCCAAAAAATGTGAAATTTTATTATTGCAATAACTTTTGATCTAATTGAAATTTTGAAAAGCGCTACATGTATTCGTGATCAGCGTCGGATTTTAAATAAGAAAATTGAGTTTGGTTGGAATAGGAGTTAGAAATTTTTTCCCTGTTCATGACGTCTCCCCTGCCAAATATCCAAAAAATGTGAAATTTTATTATTGCAATAACTTTTGATCTAATTGAAATTTTGAAAAGCGCTACATGTATTCGTGATCAGCGTCGGATTTTAAATAAGAAAATTGAGTTTGGTTGAATAGGAGTTAGAAATTTTTTCCCTGTTCATGACGTCTCCCCTGCCAAATATCCAAAAAATGTGAAATTTTTTATTGCAATAACTTTTGATCTAATTGAAATTTTGAAAAGCGCTACATGTATTCGTGATCAGCGTCGGATTTTAATAAGAAAATTGAGTTTGGTTGAATAGGAGTTAGAAATTTTTTCCCTGTTCATGACGTCTCCCCTGCCAAATATCCAAAAAATGTGAAATTTTTTATTGCAATAACTTTTGATCTAATTGAAATTTTGAAAAGCGCTACATGTATTCGTGATCAGCGTCGGATTTTAAATAAGAAAATTGAGTTTGGTTGGAATAGGAGTTAGAAATTTTTTCCCTGTTCATGACGTCTCCCCTGCCAAATATCCAAAAAATGTGAAATTTTATTATTGCAATAACTTTTGATCTAATTGAAATTTTGAAAAGCGCTACATGTATTCGTGATCAGCGTCGGATTTTAAATAAGAAAATTGAGTTTGGTTGGAATAGGAGTTAGAAATTTTTTCCCTGTTCATGACGTCTCCCCTGCCAAATATCCAAAAAATGTGAAATTTTATTATTGCAATAACTTTTGATCTAATTGAAATTTTGAAAAGCGCTACATGTATTCGTGATCAGCGTCGGATTTTAAATAAGAAAATTGAGTTTGGTTGGAATAGGAGTTAGAAATTTTTTCCCTGTTCATGACGTCTCCCCTGCCAAATATCCAAAAAATGTGAAATTTTTATTGCAATAACTTTTGATCTAATTGAAATTTTGAAAAGCGCTACATGTATTCGTGATCAGCGTCGGATTTTAATAAGAAAATTGAGTTTGGTTGGAATAGGAGTTAGAAATTTTTTCCCTGTTCATGACGTCTCCCCTGCCAAATATCCAAAAAATGTGAAATTTTATTATTGCAATAACTTTTGATCTAATTGAAATTTTGAAAAGCGCTACATGTATTCGTGATCAGCGTCGGATTTTAAATAAGAAAATTGAGTTTGGTTGAATAGGAGTTAGAAATTTTTTCCCTGTTCATGACGTCTCCCCTGCCAAATATCCAAAAAATGTGAAATTTTATTATTGCAATAACTTTTGATCTAATTGAAATTTTGAAAAGCGCTACATGTATTCGTGATCAGCGTCGGATTTTAAATAAGAAAATTGAGTTTGGTTGGAATAGGAGTTAGAAATTTTTTCCCTGTTCATGACGTCTCCCCTGCCAAATATCCAAAAAATGTGAAATTTTATTATTGCAATAACTTTTGATCTAATTGAAATTTTGAAAAGCGCTACATGTATTCGTGATCAGCGTCGGATTTTAAATAAGAAAATTGAGTTTGGTTGGAATAGGAGTTAGAAATTTTTTCCCTGTTCATGACGTCTCCCTGCCAAATATCCAAAAAATGTGAAATTTTATTATTGCAATAACTTTTGATCTAATTGAAATTTTGAAAAGCGCTACATGTATTCGTGATCAGCGTCGGATTTTAAATAAGAAAATTGAGTTTGGTTGGAATAGGAGTTAGAAATTTTTTCCCTGTTCATGACGTCTCCCCTGCCAAATATCCAAAAAATGTGAAATTTTATTGCAATAACTTTTGATCTAATTGAAATTTTGAAAAGCGCTACATGTATTCGTGATCAGCGTCGGATTTTAAATAAGAAAATTGAGTTTGGTTGAATAGGAGTTAGAAATTTTTTCCCTGTTCATGACGTCTCCCTGCCAAATATCCAAAAAATGTGAAATTTTATTATTGCAATAACTTTTGATCTAATTGAAATTTTGAAAAGCGCTACATGTATTCGTGATCAGCGTCGGATTTTAAATAAGAAAATTGAGTTTGGTTGAATAGGAGTTAGAAATTTTTTCCCTGTTCATGACGTCTCCCCTGCCAAATATCCAAAAAATGTGACATTTTTTATTGCAATAACTTTTGATCTAATTGAAATTTTGAAAAGCGCTACATGTATTCGTGATCAGCGTCGGATTTTAAATAAGAAAATTGAGTTTGGTTGAATAGGAGTTAGAAATTTTTTCCCTGTTCATGACGTCTCCCCTGCCAAATATCCAAAAAATGTGAAATTTTATTATTGCAATAACTTTTGATCTAATTGAAATTTTGAAAAGCGCTACATGTATTCGTGATCAGCGTCGGATTTTAATAAGAAAATTGAGTTTGGTGGAATAGGAGTTAGAAATTTTTTCCCTGTTCATGACGTCTCCCTGCCAAATATCCAAAAAATGTGAAATTTTATTATTGCAATAACTTTTGATCTAATTGAAATTTTGAAAAGCGCTACATGTATTCGTGATCAGCGTCGGATTTTAAATAAGAAAATTGAGTTTGGTTGGAATAGGAGTTAGAAATTTTTTCCCTGTTCATGACGTCTCCCCTGCCAAATATCCAAAAAATGTGAAATTTTTTTATTGCAATAACTTTTGATCTAATTGAAATTTTGAAAAGAGCTACATGTATTCGTGATCAGCGTCGGATTTTAAATAAGAAAATTGAGTTTGGTTGGAATAGGAGTTAGAAATTTTTTCCCTGTTCATGACGTCTCCCTGCCAAATATCCAAAAAATGTGAAATTTTTATTGCAATAACTTTTGATCTAATTGAAATTTTGAAAAGCGCTACATGTATTCGTGATCAGCGTCGGATTTTAAATAAGAAAATTGAGTTTGGTTGAATAGGAGTTAGAAATTTTTTCCCTGTTCATGACGTCTCCCCTGCCAAATATCCAAAAAATGTGAAATTTTTTATTGCAATAACTTTTGATCTAATTGAAATTTTGAAAAGCGCTACATGTATTCGTGATCAGCGTCGGATTTTAAATAAGAAAATTGAGTTTGGTTGGAATAGGAGTTAGAAATTTTTTCCCTGTTCATGACGTCTCCCTGCCAAATATCCAAAAAATGTGAAATTTTTTATTGCAATAACTTTTGATCTAATTGAAATTTTGAAAAGCGCTACATGTATTCGTGATCAGCGTCGGATTTTAAATAAGAAAATTGAGTTTGGTTGGAATAGGAGTTAGAAATTTTTTCCCTGTTCATGACGTCTCCCCTGCCAAATATCCAAAAAATGTGAAATTTTATTATTGCAATAACTTTTGATCTAATTGAAATTTTGAAAAGCGCTACATGTATTCGTGATCAGCGTCGGATTTTAAATAAGAAAATTGAGTTTGGTTGGAATAGGAGTTAGAAATTTTTTCCCTGTTCATGACGTCTCCCCTGCCAAATATCCAAAAAATGTGAAATTTTATTATTGCAATAACTTTTGATCTAATTGAAATTTTGAAAAGCGCTACATGTATTCGTGATCAGCGTCGGATTTTAAATAAGAAAATTGAGTTTGGTTGAATAGGAGTTAGAAATTTTTTCCCTGTTCATGACGTCTCCCCTGCCAAATATCCAAAAAATGTGAAATTTTATTATTGCAATAACTTTTGATCTAATTGAAATTTTGAAAAGCGCTACATGTATTCGTGATCAGCGTCGGATTTTAAATAAGAAAATTGAGTTTGGTTGAATAGGAGTTAGAAATTTTTTCCCTGTTCATGACGTCTCCCTGCCAAATATCCAAAAAATGTGAAATTTTTTATTGCAATAACTTTTGATCTAATTGAAATTTTGAAAAGCGCTACATGTATTCGTGATCAGCGTCGGATTTTAAATAAGAAAATTGAGTTTGGTTGAATAGGAGTTAGAAATTTTTTCCCTGTTCATGACGTCTCCCCTGCCAAATATCCAAAAAATGTGAAATTTTTTATTGCAATAACTTTTGATCTAATTGAAATTTTGAAAAGCGCTACATGTATTCGTGATCAGCGTCGGATTTTAAATAAGAAAATTGAGTTTGGTTGGAATAGGAGTTAGAAATTTTTTCCCTGTTCATGACGTCTCCCCTGCCAAATATCCAAAAAATGTGAAATTTTATTATTGCAATAACTTTTGATCTAATTGAAATTTTGAAAAGCGCTACATGTATTCGTGATCAGCGTCGGATTTTAAATAAGAAAATTGAGTTTGGTTGGAATAGGAGTTAGAAATTTTTTCCCTGTTCATGACGTCTCCCCTGCCAAATATCCAAAAAATGTGAAATTTTTTATTGCAATAACTTTTGATCTAATTGAAATTTTGAAAAGCGCTACATGTATTCGTGATCAGCGTCGGATTTTAATAAGAAAATTGAGTTTGGTTGGAATAGGAGTTAGAAATTTTTTCCCTGTTCATGACGTCTCCCTGCCAAATATCCAAAAAATGTGAAATTTTATTATTGCAATAACTTTTGATCTAATTGAAATTTTGAAAAGCGCTACATGTATTCGTGATCAGCGTCGGATTTTAATAAGAAAATTGAGTTTGGTTGGAATAGGAGTTAGAAATTTTTTCCCTGTTCATGACGTCTCCCCAGCCAAATATCCAAAAAATGTGAAATTTTATTATTGCAATAACTTTTGATCTAATTGAAATTTTGAAAAGCGCTACATGTATTCGTGATCAGCGTCGGATTTTAATAAGAAAATTGAGTTTGGTTGAATAGGAGTTAGAAATTTTTTCCCTGTTCATGACGTCTCCCTGCCAAATATCCAAAAAATGTGAAATTTTATTATTGCAATAACTTTTGATCTAATTGAAATTTTGAAAAGCGCTACATGTATTCGTGATCAGCGTCGGATTTTAATAATGAAAATTGAGTTTGGTTGGAATAGGAGTTAGAAATTTTTTCCCTGTTCATGACGTCTCCCCTGCCAAATATCCAAAAAATGTGAAATTTTTTATTGCAATAACTTTTGATCTAATTGAAATTTTGAAAAGCGCTACATGTATTCGTGATCAGCGTCGGATTTTAAATAAGAAAATTGAGTTTGGTTGGAATAGGAGTTAGAAATTTTTTCCCTGTTCATGACGTCTCCCCTGCCAAATATCCAAAAAATGTGAAATTTTATTATTGCAATAACTTTTGATCTAATTGAAATTTTGAAAAGCGCTACATGTATTCGTGATCAGCGTCGGATTTTAAATAAGAAAATTGAGTTTGGTTGGAATAGGAGTTAGAAATTTTTTCCCTGTTCATGACGTCTCCCCTGCCAAATATCCAAAAAATGTGAAATTTTATTATTGCAATAACTTTTGATCTAATTGAAATTTTGAAAAGCGCTACATGTATTCGTGATCAGCGTCGGATTTTAAATAAGAAAATTGAGTTTGGTTGAATAGGAGTTAGAAATTTTTTCCCTGTTCATGACGTCTCCCCTGCCAAATATCCAAAAAATGTGAAATTTTATTATTGCAATAACTTTTGATCTAATTGAAATTTTGAAAAGCGCTACATGTATTCGTGATCAGCGTCGGATTTTAAATAAGAAAATTGAGTTTGGTTTGAATAGGAGTTAGAAATTTTTTCCCTGTTCATGACGTCTCCCTGCCAAATATCCAAAAAATGTGAAATTTTATTATTGCAATAACTTTTGATCTAATTGAAATTTTGAAAAGCGCTACATGTATTCGTGATCAGCGTCGGATTTTAAATAAGAAAATTGAGTTTGGTTGGAATAGGAGTTAGAAATTTTTTCCCTGTTCATGACGTCTCCCTGCCAAATATCCAAAAAATGTGAAATTTTTTATTGCAATAACTTTTGATCTAATTGAAATTTTGAAAAGCGCTACATGTATTCGTGATCAGCGTCGGATTTTAAATAAGAAAATTGAGTTTGCGTTGAATAGGAGTTAGAAATTTTTTCCCTGTTCATGACGTCTCCCCTGCCAAATATCCAAAAAATGTGAAATTTTTTATTGCAATAACTTTTGATCTAATTGAAATTTTGAAAAGCGCTACATGTATTCGTGATCAGCGTCGGATTTTAAATAAGAAAATTGAGTTTGGTTGGAATAGGAGTTAGAAATTTTTTCCCTGTTCATGACGTCTCCCCTGCCAAATATCCAAAAAATGTGAAATTTTATTATTGCAATAACTTTTGATCTAATTGAAATTTTGAAAAGCGCTACATGTATTCGTGATCAGCGTCGGATTTTAAATAAGAAAATTGAGTTTGGTTTGAATAGGAGTTAGAAATTTTTTCCCTGTTCATGACGTCTCCCCTGCCAAATATCCAAAAAATGTGAAATTTTATTATTGCAATAACTTTTGATCTAATTGAAATTTTGAAAAGCGCTACATGTATTCGTGATCAGCGTCGGATTTTAAATAAGAAAATTGAGTTTGGTTGAATAGGAGTTAGAAATTTTTTCCCTGTTCATGACGTCTCCCCTGCCAAATATCCAAAAAATGTGAAATTTTATTATTGCAATAACTTTTGATCTAATTGAAATTTTGAAAAGCGCTACATGTATTCGTGATCAGCGTCGGATTTTAAATAAGAAAATTGAGTTTGGTTGAATAGGAGTTAGAAATTTTTTCCCTGTTCATGACGTCTCCCTGCCAAATATCCAAAAAATGTGAAATTTTTTATTGCAATAACTTTTGATCTAATTGAAATTTTGAAAAGCGCTACATGTATTCGTGATCAGCGTCGGATTTTAAATAAGAAAATTGAGTTTGGTTGGAATAGGAGTTAGAAATTTTTTCCCTGTTCATGACGTCTCCCCTGCCAAATATCCAAAAAATGTGAAATTTTATTATTGCAATAACTTTTGATCTAATTGAAATTTTGAAAAGCGCTACATGTATTCGTGATCAGCGTCGGATTTTAAATAAGAAAATTGAGTTTGGTTTGAATAGGAGTTAGAAATTTTTTCCCTGTTCATGACGTCTCCCCTGCCAAATATCCAAAAATGTGAAATTTTTTATTGCAATAACTTTTGATCTAATTGAAATTTTGAAAAGCGCTACATGTATTCGTGATCAGCGTCGGATTTTAAATAAGAAAATTGAGTTTGGTTGGAATAGGAGTTAGAAATTTTTTCCCTGTTCATGACGTCTCCCCTGCCAAATATCCAAAAAATGTGAAATTTTATTATTGCAATAACTTTTGATCTAATTGAAATTTTGA